>VYZV01030554.1:3406-20343 GCA_013401275.1 Pandion haliaetus | reverse complement strand
TTTTTAAAATACAGTTTATGGAGGTGACGAACACTTTAGGGTTCTTTGATGTGGAGCCATTGCCTCAGTTGAAGCTATGCCTGTTCATACCAGCCTGGGGGTTTGGTCTAAGATCTCAGAGTAAGTGCACTGATAAAGGGGAATTTCATCATATGCATAATCTGTCACTTCTCTCTGTTGAAGGTGCATAATGCTGGGGCTCGTACAAAAATGTAGCCTTTTAAAATGTTGAGATATTTTGGTACTAAGACATTTGAAATGGCTCTGCTGGCACTGAAAAACTGGTGCTTCAAGATGATCCATTAGTCGTTCCTTAAAGATATCCAATACATAATAAACTGTGTGTGTGTGTGTTAGGAGAGACACTGTGCAGCTTCTGTTTAATTTCATGTGGTGTGAAGGAATGCTTGTTAAGCGTTTTGGGGAAAAATGTTAAAACAGATCTTGAAACTCACTACATTAAAATAGAGCCTGAAGTTCAAGTGAAGAATTGAGGAAACTGAATCAGCAGCACTGAACTATGCTACTGTATTTACAACAGTGGAAGGTTTTACCAAGTAACTTTATTAAATAACCTTTTCAACTCAATTTGTAATAATCCTGCAAGTGTTACTTGAAAAAGATGACCCATTTTGTTTACCAGAATGAGTTGTTTCACTGTCAATCCTAAACCAAAACCGGATTGGTATTACGTTATGAAAATGCTTGTATTTCAAGAAGCAAGAGAATTTGAGGCCAAGGCTCCTGTTTTTGTGAAGTTACGTCATGCTGCTTGCAAGTGAGCATAGTAAATTGACTGTTATGCTAGAAAGGGGGTTACTAAAGGCTTACCTCCTTAAGTTTGCCCCCTGCTCATATCCATTGGAAGACATGGGAATATCCTCCAAGGAACAGAAGACTTGAAGTAATCCATGTCAAATATAAAGGCTGCGGTCTCTACTAGCTAAGCTAAAGAAATGAGAAGTTCTACATGGTTTAGCTGGGGATGGGAGTATTTGGTGCTCAGTCTTTCAGAAAGGATATATTTTTTTTTTCCTTGTACCCTATTGAATCTGCTGGATGTTGAGCTGACATTGCTGCAGGCTTTTTGTCCTAGCTATTGTTGTAAGTGTTTTTCTTGACTGCTTAGTGGATCTGTTTGTTCTTTATTCATACAGAAAAATAAAGTTTTATATCTCTTACTTCTGGGTTTTTTTAGTTCTTAAAACCTTTGATCATAAAATACCCTGTTAACTGAAAGCAGTTGAGTAATATGAGGTGAAGGGACAAGAACTTGGATGGAAGCAGTGAGGGAAAATGTCCAGCCTCCAGTCTGGAAAACCTGAATGCAATGACATAAAATAAATGATATATTGCAAAGCCGTGATTTAGACTAAAATTAGTTACTTTATCAAGAGTCTGCATCTGTCTGAAAATACACCAGTTTGTAGCTAAAACATGGTTAACAGAGAGTCTGACATATCTCGGGGATATGTTTTGCAATTTTTTTGTGAGTTTGATAGAAGGAAAAGCAGGAGGGCTGAAGGGAGGGGAGCACTTCGTGGCTAGTTCTGTCAAGCCCATGTCCAGATATCTCTTTTGAATAGCTGTATTTTTTCTGTAATAATAAACACATTTTAACTATCATGTATCTTTAATCCTGAAGGGCAGAGCACAGACAATTAAAAAAAAACCCCTGTGTTCTAGGAAAAAGCCAAATAACCTAGTTGAAAAAAATTAGAATTTTCTTAAAAACAACCACTGTATGCCATGTGGTTATTTTAAAATAGTAAATTACTATGCAAAGATAGAGTATCAGTGGGTTACATTGTGTAGTAAGACACAGCAAAATCACTTTACCACGTTCTGAATTAGAAATACTAATTTTGGAAGCTTTGATGTTCTTACTCACACTTTCTAAGCAGGGAGTTAGTTGGGGTTTCAGGTCAGTTCAAGGCCAAATCCAGGTGATGGATAATCTTGGCAGTGTGGTCCTGTGCTGGCTTCAGGAGTTTCAGGCTCTGCTGCTGGCTCTTAAGTGCCATAATTTACCTATTTGTAAAATGGCTGTTTATAGAGACTTAATGGTCTTGATAGACTTGACTTTGTAAGTTAAAGCATAGCTCAGTGGACTTTCTTCTTGCTGTCTCTTCCTACTATCATTTTGCAAACAGCAGTGGGTTTCAGTGTTCACTCAGAATGTTTGTGCTGCTGTAGCTAATTGAGTCTCAACTGCCTGCTTGCTCACTTCAATTTGTTTGGTTTTTTTCAGTTAGGTTTTTTTTGGTGGTAGTCAAGTTATGCTAAATGCCTGTAACTACCCTCATGTAAAGAAAATGGTTTAAATTGCCATTTTAGAAGGTAATATACAGAGGAATGAATTTTAATAGTTTACATACAGAGGTGTTGTCTCTGCTTGGATATTATGCTAGTTTCTGCAATTAAAGCTCTTAAATCTTTTTGCTCTCTGTAAGGAAATTCTGATTTCTTTTCCTGAGTTCGATTACTAGGCTGTAATGCTCATTAATTCATAATGAGCAAGACTTTCTTCTAGAAAATCAGATGCTTGTGATTACACGAGATTCAGGTGTGGGGTTTTTTTTTGTTTGTTTGGTATTTTCCTCACAAAAACTCTCTACACAGACTATAAAATAAGGAGAACTGGTAAATAAAATTGGCCATAATGGCAAAAGCAGTAATATTTAAAGTAAATCATGTTAAAGCAAGAAGAGGCAAAGCTGTAACCCTGAGTTAATTGTGAACTAGTAGCACTAATTCTGTAATGCAGCTATAGAAGGAAGGAGCACCCCTCCTAACCAATTTGGAAAAAGTAAAATTTATGGAGAATTTGCAAATACATTACAGTTCCTGGAAAGCCTGCCTATTCAACTGAAAATTCAGACTTTGCACTAAGTGTTTGAGAGTGCAGTCTGAAATGTCTTTTCCCCCACCACTGGGAGGAGTGTTTGGATACCAGACACAAGCAGCCCTGTAAGCCAGCACATGAGATGAAGCTGGTCCCCTGGCCCCTTTCCTCCCCACCCCATTGCCTGGGTTTTCTTGTCTTTAAACGGCAAAGACTGGGGCTCCCTTGCAAGACTGACTGTAGTGGACCCAGTTGCCCCTACTTGTAACCTATTTTATTGGTTGCCTGTGGAGTTGTGAACAGTCTGGGCTGCTGCTTCTCACCTGCTGGTCAGGCTAGACAAATATGTTACTGCTGGGCTGGGAGGCGAGAGGGAATGGGGCTTTCGGGGCTGCCTGCAACTCTGGACAATGTTTGTGTGGGTCTGTCTCAAGACTTTAATAGTGTTAACACTACAGCTCTGTCACCCCTAGTTGATCAACTTCAATTAAAAAGTATTTTTAGGGGGATTAGGAGGCTAACTGGCATGTTCTCCATCTATGCCAAGTGGAAGATGAGAGGCTTTTGGTTTTTGGGTGGGGGTTTGGGTGGGTTGTTTTGGTTTTGTTTTTATTTGGAAGAATACTTGCATCGTTAGCTCACCGTATATTTAATTAACTGGATTTGAGCCGTGTTCTCTTACATTATAAACCATTTTTCATATGAAGTTGTCTTTAGGGAAGTTGAGTTACACTGTTTTAGGTTTCTCTGTGCTAAGTGCTGGGCTTGCCTGGGACTTCTTTCCATGGAAGACTAGTTTAGTAGTGTTGCGGATAGCAGCTCTGGACAAAATAAAGATCTAACAAACACTGAAGAAAAAGGAATGGCTGCATAGTCAGCATGGTAAAAAGAGTAGAGCTCTGTTGTAACAGTCTTTGGCAGTCTGCGCCTTTTTAGTGAGCTTCTATCTGGTCAGTATTTTCTTGGTGTGCTATTGTGCTGTAGGTGAGAGCAGTTGGCATGGACGTGCCTAGGGTTGAGGTCTTCAGATGGTTCACATGAAAACAGCTAGTTACGCTGGTGTAATGATACCAGTGTTAGGATGTTCTGCTGGGGTATGGCCACAAACTGGGAGTTGCACCTTTGTCCCATACAGCTGTGCTGGCAGAAATACCTGGCTTAGGCTAGGCATGAAAAGACTACCAGGTTTTGTACCAACCGCAGGAATGAGTTCAACCTTAAAAGCTAAATATGAGGTTGCTTACAGGTCTACTTTCTAAGTTCCAATACAGTCATGATGACATGTACTGTTAATGTATTACTGTATTGTAATAGCTGCATTTTCTTTTTTTGCATAATGAAGAAAAATTGAAGCTGTTTTATAATGGATATGGTCTTTGTGACTCCATTTCCAAGCCAGGTATTTCCCATGCTAGTTTTATAGTCTGAGGAGAGGTTGTGTCTAACGTTGAAGTATTGAGTGTGAATCTTGTACTGGCAAATGATGGGAATTAATAGCAGAACCGAAAACTAGCTAAAGTTCAATAATGAGGTGTTACCAGACTTGAGGCACATTATTCATTTGGATTATATTGTTTCTACGTGGTATACTTCTATGAAACTGTTTAAGAACAGATACCATGATAAATAACAAGCTACTTGGTTGTATAAAACAGTTCTAAAGAGAAGTATGTGAATTGCTATCAGAAGATGCTTATAATTTTTTTTAAATGTTCCCAAAACCTGGATCAAGAAAGATGAACCTGGATTAATAATACATGCGCAGTAGCTATTTTACATGGGAATTGAAAACACCTATAGGGCAAAATCTATCTGATGAGAGAAACAGTAAGTTAGAATGAGAGAAAGGCTAGAAAATAGATAACAGCAGTAAAACAACATACAAGAAACCCTCTGATTTCTTGTGTTAATGTAATGTTGTGTACACAATGCAAAATTTTCCTTAACACTGGGTGGTGATTTAAAAAGCTAGGAGACAAAGTTGGCATGCTAATGTTTTAAGATCTGCCATTGACCATTTTTAATCTAGTTGTTTTTAATTAAATTTTTTCAGTTACTGATGGTATTTTCCAGGGTTCTTTTTGGTCTTACTTGATGGTGGTAAATAAACAGGAAAAAGTCAGCTTTAAATGTGGCCATTGATTAGTTTTACAGTCAAGGAGATGAAAACTGTGGGCTGTATTTAGACAATTGGGGAATCACTTGTAGAAATATGTAGCAGTGGGCGGAGGGGTCTTTGGGATGGTGTGAGGAACAATATATATTCAGACATGCTCTGGCCCAAATGGTTCATATGACCACGATGACAGGAGTTGCACATTCGACTAGAGAGGCTGTGTTAACATCTGTAACTGGTGCACGTGGGATTGCTGCTGGCATGCTTTGTTGTGAAGGCTGTTGGGCCGATTCTTGCTTGCTGTAAAACTTTGTTTATGTTCACCTTGCTGTATTTTAAAGCCTTTTTGATTTGAGGCAGTGAGTGGGAGCCTGGGTAATATCCTTCAGCTGAGCTCTTGGTTCAGCTGCAGTGAATCCTGGTGGTGAAATACCTTTTTGCTCTGAGACTCGAACTTGAGTATCTTTTGGAACTCAGATGTTTATTCAGCTATTGCATGTAAGCGATGTTTACATGTAAGAAGTACCTAGTTTTAGGTTTAAAACTGTCAATGAAACACTGCTTTCTGTGAGCTATGGTGCATAACCTGCTTTGGATTGCTTTCTGCATCTGTATTCTGGTGGCGGAAATACAAAATGGAAATGAACGTCTGGCACTAAAATTGTGCAGGAAACATCATACCTGAAAATGGATGCAATTTCCTGTCTAGCACTGGCATTTCTGATATTTTCATTGCATGTATAATCCACTCTTCAGCTGAGATTTTCTTCTAAGTCCTTAGGTGTTTCTCTTTCATGCAAGACTGATAGCAGAAGGTTGCAATACAGCTCTTAAGTTTGGGGTTTGTTTTAAATAGAGCTCGGGTTCCTGTTGTCTCTACAGAACGGTATTTCTGTGGTGAAGATTGTGAGTTTTGCACACGGGCAGTTCTGAAAATCTCTTAAATTATACGATTTATTTAAGCTTATTTTGTGCCAGTTCACATCTTGCTGTTTAAAGTCCTCTTCCTTGAGCTCCCATTTTTCCCCCCCTAGTTGAGAGGGAGCTCACTTAGGAAATACACTTTCTTTCCCAGGAATTCAACATCCTTTAATTGACTACACAGAAATTTGTGGGCAGCTACACGCACTGATTGTGTGTATTTTCATTTACTTTATGCAACTGTAAGTAACAAAGATTAGAGTAGTTGCAACAGTAAAGGATTTTATTTTTGGGGGGCTTTTTTTTATTTGGTAGCATCCCATGTTAGGCAACTCTGACTTCACTTGGTAATTAAACCTCATTTGTGAAAGACCTTTTTTCCTATTAATTTGATCCATTAAAGAAATGCTCTTTGAAGCTGGTACTTAATCTTCCTATTTAAATTGCTGGGTTTTACTCAGATTGGTTACAGCTTAGTTTTAAACAGCAGCTAAAAATAGCAAACTGTTGTGCTGTACAGTTTAAATATCTATCTATAGTAGTAGCCTTTCTAGAAAGGAAATAGCTAGTAAGAGGGAGAGGAGACTGCTGCTCAGATAGCACTGGTTGGTACCAACATTGCACTTTTCCTTGAGTTTTGCCCATCACAAAGTTGGGCAGCGTTCCAGCAGGCAGCACTTGATTCTCTTACTCTGGGATTAATTTTTAACAGAAGTTCTATGAGCAACATTTCACTTAGTAATTAGTAATTCAATGGTTGTGAGAAGTTTTGACCATTAATGTTGAAGTCTGCTGCTAAGCATGCTAAAACCAGGCAAAAATGTTGAAAATAGCTGAAATATTTTCAAGAACGTCAAGCTTTCAGAAAGAAAATAGAAGGGAAAGGGCTGAAATCACAACTTGTGAGGTTAGCATCTCTCTTCACCTCTTGCGTTGTCCTTCTACATGCCCTTCACATGTATTCACATAAGCCTGACAAGCTTGTAGACTTGAAGTGCATAGCATTATTGCTAAAGCATGGGGTTTTTAACTTAAAAGTGTCTGCAGTTGAAAAGGAAGCTGTGACAAAACTGTGGGCATCTAGGCAGATGGAAACCAATTACTTCCAGTAATTCTCCCTTCAGTTTCTATTGTAGGACAAACTTTCTGCAGGTGAAGGGATCTTGAAAGAGTCGCTAACAAAAAAAAAACCAGAGGTGTAAAGCTGAATCTAAGGCAGCATAACTACTTGTGTTACCTTTGTCAGTGAAATCTGTGGTCCAGTAAAGAGGACAAAGAGAATCCAGATATGTTTTTTCACCTTCACCCTCAGTTTTCCACCAAGAGAAAAGGTACTTTAGGGCTATCTTCAGTAAGAAATGTTTAATCAATCAGGTTATATAGCTAAAATATTTTTTCAGTGTTGTTAAAGGTCAGAGTTCTCGTAATGGCTGTTTCCAGATATACCTGTATGTCAGGAGTCTCAAGCTTCTCAGGCCAAGATATCCATGACTAGAGCAGGAACATCTGTTGTCACGGGGAGATTAAATGTGAAGAAATCTGCAGGATGGGAAATATTATCAGATATTTTAGGCTACCCTTCTGTGAGCTTATATTCACAGAAACCAATAGAACTATTGTATGTATGCAATTTTTTACAACTCTAATATCCATAAGTTACTTTTCCAAAGATCTCCATTACTGTTATGTTGATTTATTAATGTTTCTCATTACATAGAAATAGTATTTCTGTGATCTAGTAGCCTGATTTTTGCCAACAAAGGAGAAAACATAATCCTATTCTTAGCTCTTAGAAAACTTACGATTCTGAAAATCAAGCTTCTAGTGCTTCCTTCTGCTGGCAGTAGCAGGGGGTAGGACGAGAGGATGGCGGGGTTGGGGATGGATGGGTATGCTGTACAGTTTTGTGAAGTTGGAAAAAATTAAGGTAATCATAGAAGAGATTTTGATGGCTTACTTTGTCTTTATCACAGCTTATTAAACGTCTTTTGTGTTTCAAGGCATTCATGCTTCCAACATCAGTCTTAATGCTATTGTCGCTTGCATGTTTCTGCACAAACGAAGCAGGTTTTTTTGCTATTGTGGGTAGCACATCAGGTAAAGGACTGAAAATGTGTTCTTTTGAGTATGTATTTGACTGCTTACATTGAATTTGGTTCATTGTTTCCCATGCAATATCAGCTCGTGAATCACTTTCACCTGTCATTTGTGGTACCTTCCACAAGATGTGTGCGAATTAAAAAGTGCTTTTGCACAGATCCACAGACTTAGCAACGTGAATTTGGCAGTGGTAGTACGTGACTTTTAAGTCTAGTGAAATTTGAAAAAAGTAATCCCTAAACTGATGGTAGTAAATAATGCAGTGGTTTATCTTCTGTCTCTTTCAACTAGTGACACTTAATCTCTTTATGATAACGTTAAAAGGCATGCTACTTTGAATTATAAAAGCAGTGTTGATAGGTATATATTTATCTTACAACTTTAATGTAAGCCAATGGAAAAAAGGGGATCCTACAGATTAGTACAACTGCCTTTTGTATCTCAGGTGTATGCAAGATGAAGATTTAACTGCAGTGGCATAATTTCCTTCAGGGACCACAGCAGGATTGAGTTCTTGTTCAAATATAAGAAAAATTTGGATGTCCTGTCTCAAAATTCTTAGTTCAAAACTCATGTGACAGATGCACAAGCCAAACATGAATCAGTGTGGGTACTGGGAAAAGGGAGAAATACTTGTGTTACCGACTGATGGAGAGTCTCAGTTGTTTCAGTGCTTGCTCTTAGTGAGCTGTCCTTTACTTCATGGGTCCTGGGGTAGGCGAGCCTAACAGAGGCAATGGAAGGAGAATGAGGCAACTTCTTAACAGCTGGAGTTTTCCATTATAGGGGAGACTATGGGAGGGGCTATACTTGAGAAAAAGAGCTGGGAAAGGGACTTTTTGGATCACTTGAAGAACTGGACACCTCATGCTAAATCAATATCCTTGCTTATCTGACCAGTCAGGTAGGCTTTGTAAGGATGGTATAAAGGGAAGAACTTGCAGAGTGTACACGATACTACTTGAGCATCGAGCTGGAAATAATGTATTTTGAATGGACTTAAGGCGTTAGGAAAGAGGAAGGAAACAGGATTTGGAGGCTAGAGAGTCAGCAGTCAAGATACAAGACAAGCACTTCAGGGATGGTTCTGAGTACATAGATGTCTGTTTGAAGAACTGATCTTGTTGGAAGACTCCGTGGGTTTGAATTTAGTTCTGGCAGAGCCCAGCCATGGTAGAACTCTATACACAGAGTTACATTTACGCTTTTAAACTGAGGTTTTAAATTACTCAACTTCGATAACTGGTTAATTGGCTACTGGGCAGCTTAGTTTCAAATTTAACTTGCACAGAGAACTCTGTTTCCTATGTTAACCCCAAACTTTGTTTATATAGGATTAGCTCAGAACGCAGAAAAGAGAAGTCAAGAGATGCAGCCCGGTGCCGAAGGAGCAAGGAATCGGAAGTATTCTATGAGCTTGCTCATCAGCTGCCCCTGCCCCACACCGTGAGTGCACACCTGGACAAGGCATCCATTATGAGACTGACCATCAGCTACTTGCGCATGAGAAAGCTGCTCGATGCTGGTAAGTGAATAATGTAGCAGAATCTGGAAAAGGGACTGGAGGTATATTGTGGAAGAAGCTATTTCTCAAACCTGTCAGCAGTTAAATAAATAAATACACTAATAATTGCATCCTTTCTATGGAAAGGTGGAAGACCTTACAGTAGAAACAGGCTATTGGTCATGGCACAGGAAAAATATGTCCACTGTTCAACAAACTTTTTTTTTGTTTTCCCCTTTATTCTGATGATCCTAGCTGGCTCATCACAGCTGTAGAGCCATTTTCAGTCTCATTTGACCCTTCTCCCAAAGTTAATTTCTTTCATTTAGCCCTCTTTTTCCCCTAGAGTTGTTTGTTCCAACTGTGCTTTACTAAACTGTAGGTGATTGGTGTGAGGCTGGCTTAGCTAACTGTAGGTGTTTCTCCTGAGTATGAACTGCAAGGAATTTTTTTTGTAATTTATACTCCACCAAAGGTGAAGTTAGCTGAGGATGTCTGTCTCTGCAGTTACACCTGCCCATGCAACTACAGGAGTATTTGAGTTAGCTTATGAACCAGTATCTGTATAGCATGCCATGGATGCTGTACTGGTTATTTGTACTCATGCCTGCCTACCTATACTGTATGGAGGAGTAACTTTGGTAACTGTCTCCTAGGAAGCCCCTGAGAAAAGTTTGTAATGCCTTTTTGAGAGAAATGGTAATATTTTTGCCACATGGAGCTTTTCCTTAAGGTGGAAGGTTTATTGGTTTATGCATAAAAGCACAGAGGGTTAACCTCACTCTGATTTTCTGTGATTTGTGGTACTATTACTAGAGCTTGAAGAATTTAATTGATCACTTAGATAAGTGAATTATACTGGTTTTGAACAGTCCTGCAAGACTGCGGTCCTTGCAGACTGGTGCCGGAAGTGAAGAATGGCTGATATTTACTTAAATGAAAATGTGTGGCTGCTTGTAGGTGAGCTGGAGACAGAGGCCAAAATGGAGAAGGAACTGAACTGTTTCTACTTGAAAGCTCTTGATGGATTTGTCATGGTTCTGTCTGAAGATGGGGACATGATTTACATGTCTGAAAACGTGAACAAGTGTATGGGACTCACTCAGGTGAAATACTGACATTTCCTAAGACTGTTCCAAATCTGTGAAAGTTGTTACATTTTTGTATATGTAAAGTTAGACACCCCTATACCTCTTTTATTTTTTTGCAGTTTGAGTTGACGGGGCACAGTGTATTCGATTTCACTCATCCATGTGACCATGAAGAGCTGAGAGAAATGCTTACACACAGAAATGGTGAGAAGAAAGAAAAAATAGATTTAATTTACTTATGGATAGTTCCTGCTGGCATTAGTACAGTCAGATATCTGCCAGAAAAAGGTGTTGAGACAATAAACTAGTATGTTTTGCTCTTAAATCTCAAAATAAACTGTGTTCAGAGATACTAACAACAGAAATAACCAGCATGTTTTGGCAATATCCTAATTGTAGGAGAGATGAGACTTCATTAGTACTCTTTAATCTAAAACAAAATTAATGACTGAAACAGAGTTATTGAGGGTTGAAACAATTCACATGCCTACAGGAATAAAATTAGAGGTAGGTTGAATGAAAGTGATCTTAAGTGATTGCTATAGAAGGATATGAAGAAGTTAAATTGGTGCATTTGTCTTGGTGTGGGCTTGCCTTTACAGGACAATTTGGAAGCAAATGTTTTCTTCCAGAAATTTATGGTGATATACTTAAGATGCAAAAAAGATACCATATTTAGGACACCAAAAAACTAATCTGGGAACACTTGGACAGCCCCAAAAAGGGCTTTGGGATTGATGCTTCTCTGCATCTTTTAATTGGTGCATGAAATTGATATCTTTTAACAGATTTCTGACTCTTCTCTATCTGAGGGAGTCGAACACCGTGTTCACATAATCTGTATGCTTTTGAATTTAACAAATACCCATGAATTACTGCTTTTATGTCTTCTAAAGGTTTGGTTAATGACTATAAAGACTTGGCAGCCTGTATGCCTCCAAACAAATCTGCTTTACTCAGTTGTTAGAAGTCTAAAATCTGACCTCTCTAATTCCTGTTTCATCAAACGGGTTATATGGACTCTGAATCTAGATAGTGATAAATTACCAAGCTTAACCTCTGCTTTTGTTTAGTACTGTAAATCAGAAGTCTTTTATGTTGTCATTCTGTTTAATACAGTGGAAGAGACCTGATAAGATATATCATAGCATTAAGGGCCCCAATTTTGATTTTGTAAGCATTTTCTAAACTTGTCTGCCCTTAGTATTGAAGTACGTTTCTAAGGCCGGATTAGACTTTTTTCTTCCCCTTTTGGAATACAGTAATGCATCTGGAGGGGGTGGGGAAGCAAATTCACTAAAGCAGTGTTAAAAAAAAAAAAAGTCTCGTTGCAAAAGCTTATTCTTAAAAATGTCATATTACTGAGTTTCATGCAAACCAACTCTAGCGTGTCTAAATTAACCAGACTGGAATAAGATGTCTGGAAAGTGTTATTACAAAATCTGTTTTGCAAATGAAGTTGGCAGACAAAAGTCTAAATTACAGTAATAATAGTACACCTTTATATTTATTAGTATTCCTAGGTTGCATTCTACTGCAGCTCTTGCATCAGTGGAATTATTTTGGTTTTGAATTGAGTATTAAATGCTCCCCTTTGGGATGTAGAGGTGCAAATGAATAGAAATGTGATTGCCAGAAACTGAACTGCATTCTGATTTTATGAAGTTGCTTTTTAAACTTAAAAAGCTGGCAACTTTAAAAATGTCCAGTGCCGAATCAGACTTGAGAAAGTTGCTCCATCTTTTACAGTTGCTTCTTAAAGCAGAGCCTTAAGCATCAGGACTTGATTACAGTAACATTGTGTGATCTTCAGCTATGAATTCCTAGATTGGTTTAACTCTTTTAAAAGCATACTGAATTAAATAAGTTTTGGCTGCTTCTCTGAACTCTGCTTTTTTTTTTAAATTTTTTTTTTTCTTCCTTCCTTCCCCCCTACCTTACTGAGCATATTTTGATGTGGCATGAAGTAGGCTTGTCCCTGTCAGTCTTTAGCCTCTGCTAGAAGCAGCAGACAATGTGCATAAGGGTTTAATGTTTTTCTAATGAATTTTGTCAAACTAGTAGTTGCAGTGCCAGCCACCATGAAGAATTTTGTAGCTCCTATTGTCTGTGGAGGATGAGAGCAAATTATTGTATAAACTTGTATCAGAAGTAAGCTCACCTGTTCTAAGCTTCCACTGTCTGCCATGATTTGGTCCTCACTCCTTATCACACCTCGGCAAACTCGCTTTTCCACTGCTTCTTATGCTAGGTACTTTATTTCCTTTCTCTATGCACAGCAAGTAGCTTGCAGCTCTCCTGATAGGGTCAGTTTGCATTTTCTTTGCCCACAATGGCCTAGCTAGTAATCGACTCTGAAAGGTTCTCCCCTGTAAAGGCAAAAACTTAACTTAAAGCCTGCTGTTAGCAAGTAAGGCTAAAAAAATCAGTGCCTCTCATATGACTTTGTATTAGTATTTCTTGACCTCCCCCCCCTGCCCAAGAATGCTAATAATGTGTTTAAAAACTTGGACTCTGTTTACTCTGAGTGTAAATCACTGTGAATATATTCGGATGCATGTAACAGAGTTGTTAATTCTGAACTGAAAAACTTAAAAATACTGCAGTCCTGAAGAGCTACAGGCCCAAAACGTGTTTTGGGCCCCAGTGAGTTACCAGTGCATTTTAGTGAAAAGCAACTCAACGGTATGCCTCATTCTGCACGTGCTTTTCTTTGTCCTCTTGTCACAATTTTAAAATATACGAAATTTTCAATCAGTCTCTCTTTCTCCCCATTCCTTTTTCCTGAAATTTGGGAGCATGGAGTTGGCTACAAATACGATACTGATCTTAAAACATTGAAACTTCCTTTTTTTGCCTGCTTTAAAGTAAAACTCATTCTGAAAAGTGTTATTATTGAAAGTGCTGTTAGGTTTATCAGTCTTTCTAATTTTTTTTTTGGGGGGGGGGCATCTTGCCCTAGTCTTAAGAGTTCTATAAGATGGTTGGTTTTTTTTTTTTTATGCCTTTGGAAGATGATCCAAGAGCTTAAGAATTGGTTTACTATTTGCTTTTGCTAGGTCCTGTGAAAAAGGGCAAAGAGCAAAACACGGAGCGCAGCTTTTTTCTCAGAATGAAGTGTACACTGACTAGCAGGGGAAGAACAGTGAATATAAAGTCTGCTACGTGGAAGGTAACTAATGCAAAGGAATATTGACATAGTTTGGCAGCTTCCTCTTCAATAGATGTCATAACACTATTTCAACATTTCTACTTAGTGAAACTCAAGCTTGTTACATGAAGTACTTAACTAATTTAATGTTTGTGCTTCAATATGCTGAATTTTAATGCTGAATACATCATGGAGGTACCAAACTATGTTTTAAAATTAGTTTTTCAAAACTCTTTTAATGAATTCTCAGTTTTAAATTAGAGGTCATTTACTTACTAGAAATTGTAATTACTAAATATGTTTGCATAAAGCCTTCTCCTCTGAGGAAAAAAAATACTTCACTTATGCTGATACCTGATTTCTTTTGATTTGACACTGTAAATGTGACAGTTGAGGTGAAGGACTTCAATGCTATTCTTTCTGAAGCTGCTGGCTATCCCTTTTGTAACAGTCAGAACAAAAAGAGCCCAGACTGATAACTTTCTGCAGTGAATGCATTTTTTTTCTTCTGGACAAAAAGTAACCTTTTACTGTATCAAGTGATATTATGGCTCACAATTCTCTTTTATAATTTAAATTTAGTTATTCTGGATCAAACAACTTTTTTCTTCTTTGCTGCTATCTGTGAACAATTTCTACTTCAGAATGGTTTAAAAAAAAAACAAAACCCACAAAATTCAAATCTTCTTGTCTCAAAGAATATATTTGATCTCTAACACCACTTCTGCAGAAGATCTAAAATGGAGGTTGCTACTATTACTGTCTTTTGCTGAGGCAATTGTTTATCAGTGTCGTCAGTATTGTAACTTTCAAAGAACAGTTCACAGAAATGCAGAAATGTCTAGCATTGCTTCAGCCAGTGCCCGAGAGGAAAGAGTTGGCAGCCTGTGCACTCACCACAGTGTGCGTAGTGTAAGGAGAACTGCTGCTCTCCTTTAGCCATCCATCTGAAAGCACTGCTGCTTTTCTGTTGTTGCTGTCACATTGAGGGGTGGGGAGGGGAAGGACTTCGCTCTGGGTGTGCTAATGGAAATACGGTCGTGTTGTCTGACAGACAAGAACCTAGTCTCTTTTTAAAATATAATTTTCCCATAGGTACTCCACTGCACTGGACACATTCGCGTATATGACACATGTGGTAATCAAACTCACTGTGGCTACAAAAAGCCTCCCATGACGTGTCTGGTGTTGATCTGTGAACCTATTCCTCATCCATCAAACATTGAGGTCCCGTTGGACAGTAAAACGTTTCTTAGTCGTCACAGTCTTGATATGAAATTTTCCTATTGTGATGAAAGGTAATCTTAAAAATTCTTAAAAAAGAATTCATTTGAAGGATTTGCGGGGTTGGTACATGTTGGATAATGTTGGCCTTACACATTTACATAGTCTTACTCGTTAACTTGATTCATCTGTGCAGTGGAATCACTGGTGGGGTACTTTGGCTTTTACTAACTGATCAGGATGTCTTATTTAAAAGCCAGATTTTTTTAAAACTAAGGAGGGTGTGGGGTTATTACTTTGGAATAAGTCCTTTGCCTGCAGTTAACTGCTTGTTCAAACTGGTCTTTAGTGTAGTGGCAGTGATTAAATTGAAATGAGAAGCTTCTTCTGGACACTGAAAAAACTGGAAGGATTTTAGGTTTTTCAAAGATGGTGGTGCATTTTGGTTACTGAAAAGAGTGTGTAATACTTGTCAGATGCATTTTATTGCTACCACTTCCCCCCTCCCTTCTTCAGGAGATCCGTGTCTGCTTTCTCCAGTCCAGAAAACCCCCAAAAGTTCAGCTGTACTTCTAACACACTACACCTGCTGTTGGAAATGAGATTTTGTGTTCTGGTACAAATCATGGATGTAGTCAAATACATAAGACTGCTCTTACTATCCTCTGGAAACTTAGCTTCACAAATTTGAAAAACAGAAGTGAAGGAAATAATTGGCCTGAGGCTTTTGTTGTTTGTTTTTTTTTCTTGTTTGTTTGTTTTATTGGGTATTATTTGTTATTCCCTGTTTCCTTTTCTTTATAACAAAAATGAACTTCTAATTAGTTGCTGCAGTTAGATGCAGAGAGATATTAGTACAGGTTATTTTCTGTCCTCTGCAGTAACTACCTTTCTAGGACTGATGTTGTCACATAAAAGGTACTTATTTGGTCACATTCTGCATGTAGAACAAGCAAAATAAATGTGTTCTCCTGGTTAGCACTGCCCTCTAGGGGCTGAAGAAAATACTGCTTTCTTTAAAAGCTGGCAGTGGTTGAGTGGGAAGAATAAATCTGATTCCTAATTTCTCTTGCAGGTTTAAAACTGTTGAAGCATGTCTTTACTTTATTAAATTCTCACACTTGTGTAATCTGGATATGCTAGTCCATAAGTAGCTGGTCTACCTTTAAGCAAAAAAAAAAAAAGTCCAGAAAGCAGGGATTTACTTAATCCTGTCTACCACAGGACATGATTTACAAATATTCAGTGAGAAGTAAACTCCTATGCCTGCTGAATTTTCTCTTTTAAAGAAGCATAAAAAATAGCAATTTATTTCACAATGGAAACTCCCAGTAAACCAAAATTGCTGCTAATGTGTATGGAAGCGACTCTTAGGATTTTTCTAGACGTGTAAGCATCAAAATGCTCTAGTATTTGTGCTAGTTCATATCTGCTTTTACTTAGCAACTTTTCCCCTTGTTTTAAAGAATTACAGAGTTGATGGGGTATGAGCCAGAGGAACTCCTGGGTCGCTCAATCTATGAGTACTATCATGCGCTGGATTCTGATCATCTGACGAAAACACACCACGACAGTAAGTGAAAAGATGTATTTAAAGCCCTCCAACTACAAGAGATGAGATACAGCACCAGGGGAAAGCAGCAAAAGAACAAGGACTTTCTTTTAATTGCAGATATGAATCTGCAGTGAATACTTATTTTAAAATGGTTTTGGTTTTTTCTGCCTGTAATTAAAGCTGGTGTCCTTTCTGCTTTTAGTGTTCACAAAAGGGCAGGTGACAACAGGACAGTACAGAATGCTTGCTAAACAAGGTGGCTACGTCTGGGTTGAAACTCAAGCAACTGTTATATACAACACTAAGAATTCTCAGCCACAGTGCATAGTGTGCGTAAACTATGTGTTGAGGTAAGTTGAGTGGACATCGCTATTCTTTGTCATAATTTCTATTGAAGACAAAGTCAGATTCTGATGGCACTGTATCCTTT
>VYZV01030548.1:5782-20664 GCA_013401275.1 Pandion haliaetus | reverse complement strand
AAGGGATTATTACAAAGAATGTGGCTTATTCAGTTCCCTCAATGTTTCAGGAAATTTGGCAAATTTCAGAAACTGAACAATACTGTGAATTTACCAACATTTCACACCTCCCTTCATGAATACAATAGCTTCCCCCTCTCCTGATAAACCTCAGATAGCAGTGAAATCAAACAATTCTGTATGATTCTTACTATATTATTAATGAGAACTATTTCCAACACACCAAGAGTCACTAGTTGTCATCAGAATTTAGCATGACACTGAATATCTGGGTTAGAAATCAAAGAGAGAGGAGATGGTAAATCCAAAGGGATTACTATGCAAGCCTGAAGGCTTCCTTAACTGAAGTAGGTTCACTACAAAAATTAACACCTACCCAGGTTGCCAACACAGAAAACCTTCCCCACATATTTTAGGACAGCAAAATGTAGGATGGAAAAGAGTTTGCAACCTTCTCAGAGGAAAAGCTCCTCTTGTTGCATAGCAAAACAAGGAAGTCACTGTCCGAGTTGCTACGTAATGAGATGGTAGCTCACTGAGGAGTTTCTATGTTAAACTGTACAATTGTCCATAGTAATCCAGCAAAAAACTCAAGTTGCTCGGGTAACTGCATTGCCCCACACTAGCTAATGATTCAGAGACACTATGGACATAAACAGTGCTGCTCTGTTCTTCCTTTTAGCCATCTCAACTCTTCTACCCAAATTTCCTCCCTAAGCAACATTAATGTTCAACACATTTTAATCAGCAGGGCTGACATATTGCAATGCCATGTGCTTCTAAATCAGGCATACAATCTTGCTGCCACATGTAAAGCACTTCTTGTTTAGATACAGAAATTACTAACACATTTACCATTGAGCCTTCAGATCTTGTTGAGTCCTGCTAGCCAGGCTAGCAAGGCAAGACAAAACACAACCAGAGGCTCTAGCATGTAATGGATATAACAGTTGCACAACAACATACACATTCATTAAGGTTCTTTCATCCTCACCTTAGCTTCACATCTCCTTAGAAAGTTATTTAGACCCAAAAAGTTCATGAAGTATGGCCAAATTAACCATCTATTAATCAAAACCTGTTACTAAACTGTTTCTAGTTTGTGTTATTAAATTTTCTTGTGAAGGTCAGAAGTGTGTTTTTAAATGAAAGTCATGATGACTCAGATTGTTACTTTATGATTAACTTCCTAGAGCTTTTTGCATGGGGCAGGGGTAAGTCACAGTAAGTATTGTGAAGCTTTTACTACAAACCACAAGATTTGGCAACAATGAAAGACATGTTTTCTTGAAACCTAGTTCCCACTAAAATAATTCACAAAAATGAAACATTTAAGTGCATTAAACATTAGTATTAATGAAATAAAAAAGTCACATTTTAAAAACACTATAAACTGGCTCACCAGAATATGATAGGAAGCAAGCAATCCTTGGGTGAAATATTTAAGGCACTTGAAGGTAGTCAGTTTTTAAAACCAGATAATAAAGACACAGCCACTTTAAAATTCTAATTTAAATAAAACCCACAACAAAATAGAATAACACTGCAAAAAATTCCTCCAACTGTAAAGTTCAGTAAATAAACAAAAAAACACTTAGAATAAAAATACAATTCTTATTTGTTATAGTACACAAAAAAGTGGCAGAAACAGCATATTTAACTGCTAAAGTGTACATATTGTAAAGATCTCTCTCAAATACAACAATAAGGGTCCTTTCTTTTCAGGTTGCCAAATAACCAATAAAGCATGTTTGTTAGGGAGAAATAATCCAGTGCAGTTAAATATTGGATTCCAGTTTATAAACCAGAGCATCCCACAAAGCAGCTGATTTTGTATCATTTTGCCTGGGATATTTCTAGTTAGCTTTCTTGCTCTTTTTCTGGAGCATTCAGTTTCATTTTCTCCTCTCCATATACACAAAACTAAATGTCTCTGAATAAAGAGGCCACATCATTCTCATATCATCATCTTTGGTACAAAACAAAAGCAACTTACAGAGCATAATGGTGTCACCCAGTTTCTCGCACACCAAGCCTGTTCCTGCAGACCACATGCAGTTAACAAGCTTTGCTGTGATGGTGACAGCTTCTCTCCTCCCAAACTCCAAAGTAATATCACAATTAAATACAACATACAGCATTCTTTTTAAGCACTAATTTAAATTTTCACTCAGAATTCACAAACGGGTATTCTCACCCATTAGCTTATACATATTATGGTTTCTTACCACTTCCAGGGCAGAGGGGTATGACCAACAGCCCTGGGACACACTTTAGAACTGCTCCCAGAGACGAAATAGCTGTACAATCTCCACATCTGCTCAGTGTTTTTTGAAAGGAGGGGGAAGAAAGGAAAAGACAAATGGGAACTCAGTAAAAGGAGTCTTGTTTTTCTGTTAAACGTTTGTCCATTTGTCATTTTTTTCCTGACATGTTTTGCCTATTGTATTAGAGGCTTCTTCAGTGGAAAGCAGTTCCTTACATGAACTTTTTTGAACGTTCCGGATTAAGCAGATTTTGTCACTGTGTGGCTGCTGCCTCACAGCTGAGGAAATTAAAGGGTGAGCTCCGAGCATCATCACCAGCCCCGAGGCTCTTAGCGTCTCTGAGACAGTCTGCCAAGATATCCTGAGGATCCCTCAAGAACACCACTAGAACAGTTATGTTATCACTGGATCCATTTTCCTTTGCAGCAGCCACCAGTCTTTCAGCTGCTTTGAGACCCACTCCTTTGGTTTGCATTAAATGATCTAGGACCAAGTCTACAACCTCATATGGCTTGATAGCGTCAAAGAATCCATCGCAGGCTAGGAGCAAGTAATCTTCAGAACCAGTCAGCTCAAATGAATCTCCATCTGCATCACCAGAGATGTAGGGTTTCTGACATATGTCACCTAAGACAAACAATCAAAACAGAGGCTTTATTACTTAAAATGTACACAGTTACTTCTTCACCCCCCAATTACTTTTACCATCCTCAAGGACAGCCAGATCATATTGCAGAGGTACCTGATGCAGGACAATAGCAGTGAAAAGCTATGGAATAAGCATGGGAGGCTTTGTTTCTTTAAGAACGTTTGAAACCTACCTAAATCCAGTTGGTTTCTAAGGAGTTACTCTAATTCACGCTTTCCTAATTTTGCAGGGAAACTAAGGAAATTCTTTTGAGGTTTTTTTTCTCTCTGAAATGTATTTGTGCAAGGAGATAGTCAGGCCTTCATTTTGCAGGTATGCCTCTTGTACAGCCTTCAGAATGCTATGAAAATAAGATTTTTCTTAGCTATCCAGATATACAGCACAATGCCATAAAAATCTGCTCATTGTGTTTAGTTCATCAGTTTCATATGGACATACTTATTAAACATGGGTTGCTACTGATCCAAATAGTATTATACAAATCTATACTAATTTGCTTCCACTCATACATTACAGTTATCTACTGTACTTGCCCAGGGTCTTTTCTCTTTTTGCCCTAATTGGCGAGTAGCAAAGTAAGCTCGTTTAATAAGATTCTGGAATATTACAATTAAAATGCCCTAAATAGCTGGATATGTGTGATTTGAAGGAGGATGCAGTGATCTGACTTAAGAACTGCAGACAGGAGAAAGATATATTAATATTGAAGTGGACAAAAAAACCAAACCGCAAAGCAGACATTCAGACACATAAAGAAGGCTAGATGAACATTTATTACTTCCTCCACTTTTAAAAATTAAATACTCTACGTTTGTTAAGCTGCTATAGAACACCACAGTATCAAAGACATTTACAAGAAGCAAAACACTTAGAAGTATAAAAGAATTAGGACTGTCATTGCTAGTATGTAAAATAAAACAATATTCTATGCCTACGGTAAAACCAGTAAGATTATATAGCTGCAAGCTATGTAAGTTATATAGCTGTAAACTAGTCTTATGGCAAAGACAATATGAGTGGTTTACTATCTGGTCGATGCTGAGCAAAATGTCATTTACAGTAAACGTACAGTCTTA
This sequence comes from Pandion haliaetus, assembly GCA_013401275.1. NCBI lineage: Eukaryota > Metazoa > Chordata > Aves > Accipitriformes > Pandionidae > Pandion > Pandion haliaetus. The sequence goes on along the minus strand of VYZV01030548.1, from coordinate 16,672 downwards.
GGTGGTGTGTTTTAATCAAATTTAATCCGAACAATACTAATTCTAATGGCTTCTCTTACCAATTGCTCTGGAAACAGCCAAGGTACCATTAACCCGCCAGCAGTCCATATAGGTTACACAACCACCCAGAGTCTCAATACGTGCTCTCTCATCCTGAAAAACATTAGAATATAATTTTTATACTGAAAACCTACCCATGGCTTACTGACCTTGTTGTTATCCAACTGAAGGGAAAAAAAGACAAACCCCAAAACCAAGAGCTGCTTCAGCTTCTGTATTTATACTATGAACATAGCAAACACACATATCAGAATCTAGCTTGGAAACACGCACCTCAGATTACTGGAAACAACCCACCTACTTCCCAACTATACCATGGCTTGTCCACAAATAAAGCAGAATTCCTAAGTTTTTTGTATCTTCATGTTCTTTCCCATATGGATGAGTACCCTTTCATGCCACTTCTTCCCATCCCATACAGCAATTGGGTAAATATATAAATATTTGGAATAAAATATAAGATAACTAGACTATGTAACAATAGTATTTGCATTGATAATCCTTTAACTATTCAGTTATTACAAATATTCATGCTATGAAGGCAAAGGGTCGTGCAATGCTATCTAAACTCGCAAGATCCCCATCAAATTTCATGTAATAAAATACCTGGCTATTTAAAATATATTGAAAATGCAATACACTTTAAGCCAGTTAGGCTAGTAGATTATCATTAGCTTTTAAATGACAGTATAGCATTATGAAAGACTTGCATTATGCTAACATTTTAAATAGCTGTTAATCTCAAATTAATAAATTAATTTATAACAGGCAGTGTTAAACTCACACACACAAAAAAATTCTATGAAAGTCTTTAATTACTACAAGTTTTGAAAAGACAGTCTGAGCAGGAACTGAAGTCAGGACTACCAGTACCATCAGTACTTTCAAGGGGGCATAGTTGTAGGGATCACCTTTTCAAAACACAGGCATTGATGGAAAAAAAGAAATTGACAATTCTCTGAATCCTATCATACAATAAATGTAATTATGTAAAGCACCTAACACTTAAGAAGGCTTGATTCCAAAAGGTTTCAAGAGATTCTGACAACACACATGAGATAAAAGAAAGAGTCAGACTTACTTCTCTTTCTGGTTTGTGAGGTTCCATCAACGTCACAGCTTTTCCTTGCTGCACAAGCATTACCTGAGAGTCCCCTAGCCATGCTATGTGTAGCTTGTTTCCTACAATCAATGCAGATACACCTGTTGTACCACTCCGGAGCTTCTACAGAAGAAAACAGGTATGTTAGGTGAATATTCAACAAGCCCTACTAGGTTACATGGCAATATTGTAAACCTAGGTTTAATCACACTTAAATGCAGCAGAGTAGACCTGCCAATCATAATTCAGGTACCTGAACAAAGGTACAAGATATTAGACAGACTTGAAATAAACTATTTACATATTCTACCATGCAGATGGCCAATACTGCCTCTGTTACGTTCTTCCTTCTCTGCTATTAATTCCAGTACTGATCTAGGTGACTAAGGCCTCTATTGTTCAAAACACAAGAGAGACATAGAAAAGAAAGAGCATCTGAATTTCAGTAGCATTAACATTTCACAAACAAACACAGGTCTCCCCAATCCCTTTAACACTCTCCACTACCACTAGTACCTTGCCCTACGTACAAGCTCTTATCCTTGGATATTTAAATGAGGATGCCAACAAAGTAAGGAACTTAACTGTCCCAGATTCCCTGTAAAGATTAGTGAGAGTCAGACCTCATGAAGGTACTGGTTCCTCTTTTGTATCTCATTGACAGAAATGAAAATATTAACAATGAATACTTCCATATTCAGTAACTGCTACAATAACAGAGTTCTCATTAAACTGTGTAATAAACCATCCTCCCACTACGTATATTTGAAGAAAGAATGTTCACCATACCAACTTGACTCAAAGCTGATCAATAAGCTTAATGAACTGAAGAGTTTGATTTAAATCACAGAATACATTTTTCATCTTACAACCACCTGTGACATTAATGGTGGGACAAGAAAGGAAAATAGTGACCATATCAGGAAGAGAGAAACCTCTTTTCCAGGTAAGAGGTAGGACAACAGGATATCTAGAGACTGCCTAATTTAGGCAAAGAGGCAGCAGAGTGTTCTCTCAAATAATTGGTATGTCAGGATCATTTAAACCACTTAACACTTCTTTTCAGTCACTCATCTTGAACTTGAGAGCACTATCACCTTGTTTTTCCTCAAAAAAAGAAATATTTTAATCAAAGAAAACCTTTACATGTAGTATAATTTCATAAAGTCAGTGATTTAAAGAAACTGTACTGCCAGGATTTTCTGGGTAATACCAGGTTGTCCAACAGTTCTCAGTGTTACTTAAATACAGTGGAATTAATCTCTACCCACTCACCTCTCTTTTGGCTTTGAAAAGAAACATTTCATCTGTCTTTTGGAAAGAGCATTTCAAGGCCTCAGCTGGATTCTTAACAATCTCTTCGTGTAGCCCAACATTTACATGTAAATGGGTTGCTGAATAATTGGCAGCATCCACTCCACCATGGCCATCAAATACAGCAAAGTAAGCGCGATCAATGTCATCCTTTTGCGGGGAGGGAGAGAGAGCAAGACGTATTCATGTTCAAAAACAAAATAGCTCATAAACTGGTACCAGCAACCAAAGATTCTTTATTCTGGGCTTTTTTCCATACCACGCTGCATAGGTAAGGGCACTTTAAGTCAGTTTACCCATGTGTAAAATAGATAAAATGGGTACTTTGCAGGGGAATGACTTTTCTTTGTTTGCTGTTAGTCATTTAATATCCTTGAAAATAGTCTGGAATTGAAACAGCAGACAGCTGGTTATGTAGTCCCACTGCAGCTTCAGTAATTGGCACTTGTACAACTGCTGTTCTCCCCCCTTCTTTTCTTAATATATCAGTTACCTCAGTCGCAAGAACATTGTAACTCCAGCAACGTAACACTGGGTGAACTTCCCATCTCCCTATATTGCTTATGACATGAAACCCAAGGTCACAAGATCCTTCTTCATCAGGGCTGTAGTTAGGCCCTAGCAATCTGAGTCAGTAAGTCCTTGCTCCAGCACAGATGTGATAAATAACTTGTGGCAACAAATTCTTACCATTTCACAGATCATCCATCACTACGTCATTGTGTTTACAGGAAGGTTGAAAAGCTAACAAACTGGCCTCCCCAATTTTGTCCAGACTTACTGATAAACCAAACAGCTGATTGAACTCTGGAAGCAGAACATGGCGGTCCTCCATTTTCCGTCGAGTGTTACGGATGGCATGGATGGAAACAAGCAAGAACCGCTTCAGTGGTCTCAGTGGTGGCAACTGCTTCTGCCACTCAAAGCAAACATCCCGAAGCTTGTTAAAGAAGCAGCGCTGCAACGACTCTCCATCCAGCACTGACAGCACAAAGACAAAACTGTAAGTTGTGTGCCCCATTTTCCTACATTACCCCATCTTTTGGCCTGTCTTTCCTTCAAGTTTCTTTCCTTAGAGCTACATACACATGTTCAGCACTCTGCCTTTACAGGCTCTGTAAGAACTAAAATAGGCTCCTGAGAATAATGTGGAGGGAAAGTTGCAATGGAAAACAGCATAACATTAAGGATAAGAGCAGCTTCTTTACTTAGAAGCTTACTAGTTCTCTTTCAAAACAGAGGCTTATCAAGCAGGTGATTATGTTACAAAAATCATAACAAAGACCCCCAAATCAGTCTGGCATATTAGACATAAATGTAATTACTATGTAAGTAAAATGCACAAGATAATAGTGCTGGCAGTGCACCCCTCCCCCACCAAAAAAAAAGGAATTAATCAAGCAGGCAGAAAAGCCTTCAAGGTAAGAGATTGCTGTTTTCTTGGACACAAGGGTTGAAAAAGCATTCGCCTGGCTTTGGGTCAGGTTATGTCCTACTGAACCACTTCCACTGAAACAATAAGGAAGTCTGAGAATGTTTTGCTGAGGTCAATAGCTCAACTCATAGTTGAGCTGAACAAATTAGAGTTTTAAGCTGTGGTCTTTATCTTTTTAAATACACATAGTTGTAGGAGCTAGAGGGACAGAAGAACACTTCTGCCACTTTCCTGCTTTGTCATTACAGAGCAGAACTGTAAACCCATTGAACATAGTGTGAAAAGCTCCAGCCAGACACTCAAATCCTTTTCTGGATAGGTCCCAAAGATCAATTAATCCAAACTTATTGTTCATCAGACTGAATGGTTTGGTGTTTGGTATTGTGTCTAGCTTTGCAATGCAGTCCCCCTCAGAATAGGTAATAATTTAAAGTTTTGTTGTTTGAGTAAGAACTATGCCTCAATGCTAAATCAACTAACTTCAAAAAGCATTGAAAAGATTATCTAAAGAGCAAAAATAATTTGCTGGTCACTAATGTGTTTCCTAAAGAACTGCAGTGCATGAACTGTCTTCCCTATTTTATCCTGACTCCTGCTAACGCTACTAGCATTAAAGCTTCCTCAGAATTCCTTTTTGTAACTCCTGGTTCTCAAGCATTTATTTTTCTCAGCAACACTGGAAGGCCAGCTTCAGATGCACCTCTGGGCCTGCAGAATTGAGAGCTTAAATTTAAACACAGATCTTTGATTAGCAGTCACTACGTATTAACCAAAACTACTTTTGGTTTGCTTACTATGCAGGTGTGAATGGGCAAGATATTAAAACCTTTAAATATTAAGTCATTCCATACACAAATATAATTAAATAGGACAGCATCTTAGACAGCCTTGTCTACAGCTATTAGTTTACATATTTGTAAATGTCTTGACTAATACTGGCCAGAAGACTTGGACACACATTGCTGTTTAACTATTAAGCTCGTGAAATCTGACATAGAATTGAGTACCTTAACACCAGAAATTCTTCTGCAGTATACCACATCAAACAGTGGTACTCATATAGGCATATGTATATAACTTGCTTTTATATAATCGCTTCTCTTTCAATCAAAAAAAGTTTTTTTGCCAGAGTTGTTATTGCAATGCAGGATGAGATTCCACACTGTGCTGTAGCACAAGGAACATCTTCCTTCCTTCCTTGTACAGTTAAAGTGATGCAATAGCAATTACAAGATAGGGAAAACAAGTACAGTCCAAACGTGCAGAGAAATTAATGCATTTAAAGTAGATATTCCTTGCTGAGATTAGGCAATGCAAGTACCTGAATAGTAAGCAGATTTCCATGTTTGATAGGGGAATGGTAAATAGCGATTTAATCTAAATGACAATGGTGACAAGAATGAACAAACATAAGGTAGGCAGGAATATATAATATGGAGATTAAAGATGGTTTCAACCATGAGAACAGGGAAGGTTCTGGGGCATTTGTCAACAAGGAGTACTGAAAGAGAACCTGAACTAGTTCAAGATGGAACTCATCCATGGATTTTCTGACTTTGCCTGTGCTCCAACCTGTATCTTTACAGCCTTTAGAGTAAAACAGCAGCATCAATTACTGTACAAGTGTCACCAGTATAATGTAACCATACAGGATTCCAGAGACATTAGATGCTTGTGACCAAGAAAATGTCCTTGTCCTATCAAGTTCTTCATTACCCACTGTTTCTAAGTATTGTAATTTCTCAGCCATTCAGATGAGGTTTACTAACTGAAGGTCCGTGGGCCCAAGATTTTCATAAGACCCAGAACTAGGAATTATAATCCTAGCTCACAAATACACAGCAGTTCACATCTTGTATTACTGCTACAGTTCACCTCAAAGATAATTACACAGGAGTCAACAAGGAGCCCCCAGAGGAGCAACTTCAAGATGCTCGGTTGACCAGTTTCCAGCTGCTTTGTGAAATATTGGTGCTGAAAACCTACATAATTATATGTGGGTTACAATATCCTGTTCCTCATTCTCCTACAAAGGTTGAGCAATAGCAAATAAAGATACACTACTGGAGCACAAAACCACAACACTGTAAGATACAATTCTCTCTGATGTAAGGGACACAGTAATGGAGATGCTTTTGTATCACTTTTGACAATGGGAGATCTTACCACATGCCTGACGGTCACTGAGGCAAACCTAAGAGAGAGTTTCTAGTAATGGAAGATCAGTACCTTTATCTCCTTCAGCTTCCCCTGCACAAAGCCACGCTCTAGCACTGCTGCCTGTACTTCTTTATCTTACAATTGCGGTGATCTAGTCACACAAAACTCCTATTTGCCAGCTCCTCGTGTGAGGCAGAGTCCTGCTCCACGTTAAGTCAGTTGCAGTGAAGTCCGCGTGATTGCCCACACACCAACAGACACAACAGAACACGGAGCGCAGAAATAGGGCACTCTGGGGAGACTGAACTGGAAGAGGCACCCGCGAGGACCTCTGCAGGCCCGCGGAACGCGTTCGCAAGCTGGTTCTACACGGAGGTGCTGGGAGGCCCCGGCCCCGGCCCCGGTCAGGCCTCGCCTCGGCGGCAGCTCCGCCGGGGGGCGGCAGAGGGCGCGATCCGCCCCCCGGGCCCGCCCCAGCCGGGGCTCGCTCTCGCCCCCGAGGCGGGTTTGCCGGTGTCCCGCATGCCGCCGCTCACGTTCCCCCTGAAAGCGGAATCGTTCCTCCCTGCGCCGGAGGAAGAGAGCCGGGGCACGCTGTTTAGACCCCAGCCAAGCTGATACAAAGCCAACTCTTCCCATGCAGAGTGCTGGAAACTTGCTAAATCTCTCCAGACGTATGAAGGCTACAAACATTAAGGCAAGGGATTAAATATCCAGGGTGCAGCAAGGCTTAATTAAATGTGTTCCCCCTCCTGCCGTTTCAGACTTGTAGGTGAATACTGAAATAGGCTTATTATGGGAAGTGCCATATCCTGGCCGTTACCAGAGCTCTGCTTGGAGACGCATCCTCTGGGGCCTGCCCTTTCAAGCCATCCCAGGGAAATGGAAGGGTGAGTATTTCCCCTTACGGGATAGACTAATTTGCCTAAGACTTATCTCCTCCGTTTTTATCTTCGACTCTGCCTGCATCCTGCTCCACTTAAATTCTTGGCACTGGGATTGAAGGTTTGGTGAAGTCTAATGTTAAACACTTCAGCATGTAAATGCAACAGGACCATCTGTTACACAAGGCACAAACCCAGTACTCAGTCACCAAGGTCTGTTCTCTCTCCATTTCACTCAGGAGAAAATTCAGGCATTAGACAGAAGACACACACATCAGGTTCTTCATCCCTCAGCATCCCATCTTTATAGCAGAGGGTGGGAAGCGAAGAAATAATCGATAGAGACTATTGAGAAACTTGCCAAGAGAAAGATCTAGAGTTTCAAGATGTTCAGATAGTAGAAAGGCCACAGGTCTCAAAATCCAGCTCCCAGGAACAGACAAAAGCAAGACGGATTATACGGATGAATTTAAGGTGTCAACATGGCTGCACGATAGCAACTGTGATGATGTCAATGGCAAAATACAGGAGTAATTAGCAAAGGTCAGCCTACCAAAGAGAAAAGGGCACTTTAAAAATGTAAGAGGTTATCAACTTAAGATAGGAACTGAACCAGTTCAATTTAAGTGAAAATACCCACTGAGGAAAAGTTCTTACCTAGTTCAGTTCAAGAAGCACAGTGGATACAGTCACTAATTCTTTTTGGGAAGAGAAACTCTCTTCCCTTTCCAGAAAGCCAACCCACATGATCAGTCCAGGGTTCCAGACACGTTTGCATCTTGCCCACAAAACTAGCATAGCTACCTTTCATCCCACAGATACCCAGCAGGAGCAAATAAAAGTTCTGTTCACTGCTGCTTGCCAGACAGCCTAACCAAATATTCTGGGAAACATTTCAAAACACTGAAGTCTTCCAACAGACAGCCTCTGGGAAAACCACAGAAGGAAAAAAGTATACTTACAGGTGAACCTTTCCTCAACTCCTTCTCCCTCTGTTTCCACACTTTGCTGCTTAAATTCAGTCAAATCTGTTTGGAGGACTTCATCAACTGCAGCATGGATCAAGGATGCTGCAAGAAGTGGTGAAACACCTCTGCTGGTACGAAAAGGAAAGGAAAGCAAAATAGACTGCATTAGTTTAAACTGAGCTACAACCTCACTGTTTATGGCTGGTGACCTCAGAATTAGAAAGCATTACACACAATCAGTAATTCCAATTTCATTAGTAAACTAGTAGAGGAAACCATATGTTCAATATTTATTCATACAAATCTTTAGTAAGATCTTCAGTTGGACAACTGCTTTCTCAAGAATACAAAGAGGAAGAAGCATATGAATCATGTTTTCAAACTGTTGCCTCACACTCCAGTTGCAGATGGTACCTCCTTCTCTTGAGCTTTCGCATGGGAACTCCTACATTCAGTTCTAGCCTCTGAACACAAACATTTTGTTTCTACTCACTACACAACATTTCTTGCTCGCAGTCAACTGTCTCTCCACCGACAGTATCAGGATCTCTGCATTGTAGTACATGCAAATCTCCAAAAAGGTTACTTGAGACTCCAGTTCCCTTCCCTCCACAAAGAGGGTCATGCTCAGTACTAACCTACAGTCCTTTAACACTCAGTTTCTCCTGACTGGAAGTTCCCCAAAGAAATCACCCATGAAGAAGGTGCGAAGAGTTGTCACTGGGGACTAGGATAAGAAAAGACTCCAAGACTTGTGATTCAGCTGAAGCTTTTGGGTAAGCATCCAGAAGACAATAATGCTACACAATCTACACACCCTATCCTTTTCACTCAATGCTTTATGCAAGCTGCATGCTTTATAGGAAGCACACGCTTGCTATAATGCTTTTGAATCTGTAAACAAATAAGCCCCATCCAACTTTAAAATGGCGCTACTAGAAAATAACTCTTTTATATTCATTATATTCCCATGGCAGGCACTAATAATTACAGTACATAACACACATTCTGGACATTTTCTATGAGCACAATGAAGAATAAGCGTGGATGTCCATAAAAAGCATTTTATCCATTGTTCATGGAGTGTCTGATACCCACAAAGTATCAAATTACACAACCAAAGCAAGTAGCACATTAAGGCACCTGCAGCAAGTCAAGGACAAGACTTTGTTTTGCCAGGAAACATTTTGAAAGTCCTGCATAAAACTAAAACTGGTTGGCTACAGAGTGAGAAACGGTGGAAGCAAGTAGTCTCTGCAGCTGTTCAGCAGAGATGACTGGTTTTGTGTGAACAGAAGAGCAGGGAGGGGAAAACCGTGAGGTTTTAGAACCCAGCAACAACAAGCTGAAATACATTTTCCCATTGTGTTTCTGAAAGAGAGGCCTTGTCATATCCTCACAGCCATGTACGAGTACCTCCGGTGGCAGCAAACAGAAAGCATTGTGTAATCAGCAGGCTGCTAACAGAAGCGTGTTTTATGCTATGCATTCTGTAGCAGTGATGGCCTACTTTAATAAGTCATTCTGGTACTTCAAATAGATGGCAACGTGTTTGCAGTCCTTTCAGTGCTAGCTGCAGTCATATCACATCAAGGGAAGCCAGAAATTGGCTTTTTATTTCTTTTCTAAGGCTAATATCTTTAGGGGAATCAGTTCCTTTCCTACCCAAGTTAAAAGTAACAATGCCTGCTTATAATCACTCTGACACTAACAGAGAACATTTTAAAAGGTCAGGCAAAAAATACATCTGAAACAGACACGGAAAACCCCTCCAAAAAAATCCTGCTTCCTATTTTTGTTTGTACAGGTAGAAAAGAAAGGAATGTGAAAATACAAGCCACACAATGTCAGATGTGTAGCTGATGCTGCTGCAAGTCAGAAGCTTTAGTTAAAAGTAGGTTTCAGCTCCAAGAGAGACAAAAATATTAAGTGAAACAACTATGGATTTAAATGCACAGTAAGAGCCACAGCTTCAGTCATCTTCAGAATTTCTTTGCTATGCTGGAGGAAAAATTCAAATCTAGCCTGGGTTTCCAGCTTGGCATCAGAAGAGGGCTTAATAGTTTGATTTTAAACTTCACAGACTTCTGCTTTGCAAAGCCCTGACTTGCTGAACTGGGTCCATAAAAAGAAGCTTAAACAAAAGCTAAGCGCTATAATTCACAAGTCCTGTATAAACCTCTGCTTACAGGATGCCTGTAACAAAGACAAGGTTTATGAGTTATTATGTCACATCCTTCAACTTTTTCCAGTCACCACCCAGTTCCTAAAAAGGAAATTTAGAGATTTCTCAGTACTGATACGCTTCATTCAGCTTTGCTTTGCTTCCTATGCATTTCCTCCCCCTCCATAGTTTTGCGAATCTATACAAAGAAAATGGTTGTTCATTGGGATTTTATTTGTTATGCAGTCAGCAACAACAACGTTGAGCGGTTGATTCTGACATGCTGACAAAAGACAAAAGCCCCCAAATGACCCTACCTATTTAGTTCAACCTCAGTTCCGAACAGAACATATTTGTCAGTTACTTTATGAACTCATAATACTAGTACTACCATATTGGTAAGCTTGGTTTTTACTCAAGCTCAGGTAAATGCAGCTCCAAGGCAATGGCATCTCCCATTCAGTTTCGATGTCTACTGGTTCTAATTTCATCCTCTAAATCAGAGACTTCAAGAGTTAACAAAACATATAATTAAAGAAGAGTAAGAACTGCTTCTTCAGTTGACAGCTACAAGGTCTCACTTGGCTAGAGAGTATCTGGAATTAGACAGAGTACCTATGGCAACCAGTGTAAAAGTAGAAGCCCACTGGAGTTACGGTACCAGACTTCAAGCCTTTTCTGTAAGCAAAATAGAACGTCACAGTTAAAATCTTCCTTTCCAAGAAGCCCAAGACACCCTGCTGACAGGCTGAACCAAGCATAATTTAATCTTCATGAATCAGAAGAAACACTGTAGCTGTTTC
>VYZV01030526.1:64810-86050 GCA_013401275.1 Pandion haliaetus | reverse complement strand
GAACAGAAAGGAAGAAACTAATAATTATAATAATAACAATAATAAAATTATAATAATAACACTAATAAAATGACAATAACAGTAAAAGAACTCGAATATACAAAACAAGTGATGCACAATGCAGTTGCTCACCACCCACTGACTGATGCCCAGTTAGTTCCCGAGCAGTGATCCCCCCCAGACCAACTCACCCCAGTTTATATACTGGGCCTGATGTCACATGGTATGGAATACCCCATTGGCCAGTTTGGGTCAGCTGCCTTGGCTGTGTCCCCTCCCAACTTCTTGTGCCCTTCCAGCCTTCTTGCTGGCTGGGCACGAGAAGCCGAAAAAGCCTTGACTTAGTCTAAACACTACTTAGCAACAGCTGAGAACATCAGTGTGTTATCAACATTCTTCTCTTACTGAACCCAAAACATAACACTATACCAGCTACTAGAAAGAAAATGAACTCAATCCCAGCTGAAACCAGGACACAGGGGAATGCATGGCAATGAGGCACAGCCCTGTTTTCCGCCCCTTTCCACAGGACTTCCCTGGTGCTTTGTGGGGAGGAGATAGCACCTGCAAGAGCTAGGCAAAAGGGAATTTTACCACTCCACATCTGAAAACTGAATTTTGCCTGTATTGTGGAGAAACCTTGAGTCAGGTCTGGCTGTGCACTGACTGGCCATGTTTAGAAGTCATCTGTAAACTATGGTAAGGGGTTGTGTGCATTTGCTTGTGCACCTCAAATGCTGGAATAGTCATGTTCATGCAGTGCGATAGTCCAAAATATTTTTGAACGACCAACCACCAGTGACTTGGGACAGGCAGCAACTTTAAAGAAAAGCCTTTAGCCTTGTCAAAAAAGGTCATAGTCCAGAATGATCAGACATCTGTAATTCAGAAGACCAGACATCCAAGTGAATAAACCTCATCCTGCTTCAGTCACCTACTTCAAAAATGCCATCTGACTCCTAGAGGTAGACATCCCAGGTTTGAGCAGATGTGCACCCATCCAAAGCCTGCACTTCTGCACAGAAAAGTCCTACCGAAGGACACAGAGAAGCCTGGATTATGAGAAATGGCATACAATTGGTAGTACATAGCATCAGGCTGACTGGCATGTGTCGTACTGCCACTGCTTTTCCTGGTCCTGGGGGTGTAGAAGACAATTTCTATTTTCAGCCATCTGTTGATGCCAGCCCAGCACCTTTCAAAAGCGCTGTATTCACAGCAACAGTAATAACTACAGACAGCAGAGGAAAGATTTGGAAGCAGTAGTATTTTCCCGTTAGATTCTCATGTCTCAAATAATGAGATGCTCGATGCCTGCCTTTCACCGATAGCCGGCTTACTGCTTGCTTTTATAAGAAATGATTTGCTGACGAAAAACCAAGCAGCAAAATGCTGAATGTATTACTATGTAATTTCATGTGAAAAGAGATAAAAACAGCCTGTATCCTTGGATTATAACTAAATATTGATTTTCTAGTAGTTGTTTTATCTTCACCCAAATCACCATTTATTGATGGAGACAGTTCAGTCTCTAGTTTAAATAGGATTTGCTGAAGTTTATGTAAACTGCACATAATTTGCATGTCTACCTGTAAACCTTTATATATTGGAGTAGCTGCATTGCTGCCTGTATGATATCCTAATAGATCTTTAAATAATTAGCAGTGAATAAGAATGTGGTGAATACGACAGGGAGAGGAACTAAGGAAATGTAGTTGAAAATACAATACTCATTAAGTCATTATAATGCTATGTTATAGTAATATAATAATATAGACTAAATACAGTTTCTGGGTGCCACAAGAAAGGATGGACTGACTCATATGTCACCAAACAATTTCTTTTTCCTATTTTCTAGAACTGCTAGCACGAATATGCAAGATATAAATCTAAACCCTCTGTTCAGCGTAGTAGATCAGCATGTGGAAGACCAGGGCTGACAGAAGGTAGGCACCAGCTGCTGAGCTGTGCCAAATGTGGGAACCTAGTTGTGAAAGGCAACACAAAGCTCTGCAGAAGTCTGGGGGAGTCACTGTGGAGGAAGAAGCTGTAGTCAGCTCTTAACCCTTCCTTGCACCTTACTTCCTCTGGCCCCTGGGTGTGAGCACTAATGGCAAACCAGCCTCTCCCTATTTCTCTTACAGGGCAGCTTTAGATAAGCACTTGCTTGGTAGATTTTTTTTATCAACAGGCACAAGGCAATGGTATTTCAGGCCTTGTGGTGAAGCTCCTGGGCTTGCTTTGTTGAGGGAGGCAGCAAATACAACCGCAACAATTCAGGTGAAAAGAAACTAAAGGAGCATTTGTCCTTCATGCAATTCATATTTAAGCCTTTAAACCCTTGGCCAGAGAGTATGAAGTGTTTGAATAGGCTTACAAAGCAAGACAGGTTTGCTTGGACAAGTTTCTGGAATTGAAATCTAATAATTTTGTAGCATTCAAGCATTTATTTAATATAGAGATGTTACCTACATCCAGTGGGTGTAGCTCTCTGGAAAACAGAAAGTATTGGGGGGAGTTGTCATTATATGCCTGCACTGTCAGTATTCTCCCCTGTCCTGGTTTTGGCTGGGATAGAGTTCATTTTCTTTCTAGTAGCTGGTATAGTGTTATGTTTTGGGTTCAGTAAGAGAAGAATGTTGATAACACACTGCTGTTCTCAGCTGTTGCTAAGTAGTGTTTAGACTAAGTCAAGGCTTTTTCAGTTTCTCGTGCCCAGCCAGCAAGAAGGCTGGAGGGGCACAAGAAGTTGGGAGGGGACACAGCCAGGGCAGCTGACCCAAACTGGCCAAAGGGATGTTCCATACCGTGTGATATCACGTCTAGTATATAAACTGGGGAGGAGTGGGGCTGGGGGGAATCACCACTCGCAAACTAACTGGGCGTCCAGGGCAGCTGACCCAAAAACTGCATTGTGCATCACTTGTATATTCCAATCCTTTTATTATTGTTATTGTCATTTTATTATTGTTATTATTATCATTATTAGTTTCTTCCTTTCTGTTCTATTAAACTATTCTTATCTCAACTCATGAGTTTTAATTTTTTTTCCAATTCTTTCCCCCATCCCACTGGGTGGGGGGGAAGTGAGTGAGCAGCTGCGTGGTGCTTAGTTGCTGGCTGGGGTTAAACCATGACATCCCCCTTTCACATCAATTATTCACCCCTTCTGGCCTTTTGGGCTTAAACAGAACTTTGATCCAACTTTGTCCAGCCATTCTAATGCTCAAAACAAAATGAACTCTTGCACTTTGTAGGTAGTTTTCTGTGTGACCTTCTATACACAAGGTACAATCTCTGATACAAGGCGAGGGAATTGATGAAGCAGGAGTTTGCCTTGTTATCCTACTTGAGCATCACCTTATGCATATAAATAAGTCACATTGAGTCCATGTTCCATAGCGAGTTCAAGTTTCTGAGTCAGCTACAAAGGAAACTGAATAAATTGTTGTATGGGCACCAAGAATTAAAAAATACTAAAGCAGGGAATCTAGGTTCATCTACCTCCTAAAAATAAACATATAACTAAATCTCATTTTTTACTCTCTTAGCCGTTCCAAACTGAAATTGCAGATTGCTGCCTACCAGATTTTAAGAGGCAGGATTCACCATTATTTGACTTCTTATAGCATGTAAAATTACTTCCTTCCACTGTAAGGAAGAAAATTATGAAAGTAAAGTAAGTGCTTTTGTTAGCAGTTACTCTTAAAGTAAAATCCTAAAATGTTCATTATTAATGAAAACCATCAAGAAATCTCTCCTAACTGCATTGCAATGTGAAAATGTTATTGTGAATAGATGTTTCTCATGAGAACAGACAAGAGGTTTTGGTTTTCATTAACCATTTTATTACTCTTGTCACCAGCTCTGTTAACTCACTCATCCGCTGCATTAGAAGTACCTCAAGGCTTCGAGGCTTGAAGACCACAAGAATTAGTGTCTGCATATATAAGGTTCTAAATTATCACCAAAACCCATCAAAATGTTGTGAACTTATGTCACAATATGGAAACTAGCTCCCAGAATGGTGCTTTTCTTTTACAGTAACTTTTGGGATGGATGTCTTCCCAGCTTGTTAATAAATCGATCTGGAGACTGGCTTTAAATAGATGTCCACCTCCTAGCATAATGTCTCAATAAGAGAACAAACAAGTGTTAGCCTTTGGGGATGATGGATGTACTGCAGGAAGAAGTAAGAAGTTAGCCAAAAGATGCACACATTGTGGAAGTATCACCTGCACCATTAGCCTGAATCCAGACAAGGCACTGTCATTCATATGTGATACGTCCATCTGGAAGATCAATGACTGTAGTGATAAAATCTACCAGTTTTGAGGCAGGAGGGATCCCATCCTGGGAAAGATACTTTCCTCTCCTTTTTGGCATATTTAAATGCCAAGTAAAATTGTCTTCTTTTTACAGGAATGTGTGCCATAAGACATACTCATTGGACCAACTGCTGCTCCTCTGCACTGTTAAAGAACCAGAATAACTTCAGTAGTAATAAGTGAGAGCAACATATTGCCCAAAAGATGCGTGAGTGCAAGCATTTGTAAAACAACAAGGCTGTAGCTTTGCAGAAAATTATTAGAACAAAAGGAAGAATATTATTTCAGCAAATATTTTGATCATGTCTGTACATGGTATAATGAAAGAAACCCAGACAATGTATTCTGCTCCTTACTCACAAGGGCAAATGAATACCATTAAATTACAAAGAGACGAACTCACACATGCAGCTATATTTTCATGCTTTTTGTTTACTTTTTCATCTGGTAAACTCCTACTGATCTTTTACTACTGTTGACTCATTGTCTGTATGCTTTAGTAAGGAAGTATCTCAATATCTCTATCCCACTTGAGCCTGCATCCCTTATGGATTCCACAGGATCTTATGATTCTGTAGCTGCCTGCTTACTTTCTGCCAGTTCCAAAGAAAAAGAATCCCGGGGCACAGAAAACAAGCAGCACTTCACGAACATCTTTGCTGTTCTTCTTTCTTTCAGAAAAAGGGGGGAAAAAAGAAAGAAAAAAGCTTTACCTAAGTTTGACTATTTTGTCTCTGTTTCTATGGGAACAAGAACAGATGAAGGCGCAACTGCCAGCCATCAGCTGGATTGCTGAGACTCCAGCCAAGGCAACTGGCTGCTGATGAGGAGCTTTAGGCTCCATTTGGACTGTCCACTGGGTTGCTAAAGTTGAAATGGTTTCATCTTGCAGTGAGGAGAAACAGGGAACCAGGTTTAAATAACAGTGAAATTTTTTCCCTGGGATCTCTTCAAATCTTGTGATTATCAGGACAAGCTCAGAATAAAATATTTTTTTACTAAGAGCACAAAGACAAGTAAAACCTTCCTGCTCAGGTGATTGAAAGCCCTTGGCTTTTTTTCAATTTTCATAATACTTACAAAGTATGAAGACCAGTGGATATCGCCATTAACATAGGTGTGTCAATTCAAACACTCAGCTGAGTGAAAAGGGTACCAAGTAGATACAGGATTAACAGGCCTGGGCAAAGGCTGTTTTTATTACCCACCTCTGACCATAGCTCCAGTCCTTGACTCTCTCTACTACCATACCACACAGCCATTCTTTTATAAAACTTAACCATCTGGCCCCAAGCTCTTTCTATCCCCATACTGTGTACCTTCAAGCTCTCTTGCAAAAATATCCCTTATCATCTTGTAATCCCAGTCCCAGGCATCTCCATTCCTCCTAAACTCGACCTTCTACCCCAGAGTCCCCAACCACCAGTTACTCACCAGCCTTTCTTCCCATGTGCCCATTGCTGCTGGCACCTGGTTTGACCGTAGCACTGACTGCTCTGGCTTGCAGAGCCCCTTTCCCCTCTGTTCTCCCTCCTGCCTCAGGAGGGATTTCCGATATGAGAACACAAGATTCATTTACCAATAATCCATCCAAACAAAGCTCCAAAGAGAGAAAAGTAGGGCATATGAAAAAGTTTATCATAGCGCTAACATAGTGCATTTCTTTTTATTGCCTCTACCTGAAACTGAGCATGTGAAAGGGAGAATTCTTCAGGCTGGTGCCACAATGTGATACAATCGGGCTTAGTGTTACTATGTGCATTGGAACTACACTGACCTAATTTATGGGAGCTCGGAATCTGGTCAGCAGTTTACAGTACCTACTGTTCTGTTTGTTTGTGCTCTACTTCTGAAAATGCCAATTGGGAGTGTTTAGCTACATTTTATGCCAGCAAAAGAGTGCATAATATAAATTTCTGCATGAGAGACACTTTTCCTTCTTTCCCAATGGTTCACTCCATCGTTGTCAGGCATATTTGTCAATGTCTGACTTCTTGCTCTCCTTTTTCTTACAAAATCTCACCCAAATTAAGCATCTTTCAGAAAAAAAAAAGCCAAGTCTCTGTCTTATGTAACTAATAATTTTGCATTAAACGTAACACAATAAGTGAGGGTAAAATAAGATAATAAGACATCAGGCTTGTCTTTCATTCTGCCCATGCAAAAGAATATTTTGGGCTGGTATAATATTACAGAGTTCAGTAATGCTCTTCAGCATGGATTTACAAACCAATCATGACCTCAAGTGGCATGCTGTTCATCTGAATAAAATACCTGCCAAAGTACTTTACAACTGAAATACTCCTGAGTTGCTAGGTGCCACAGTGTTCAGATCTAGCAGTGTCCGCATTAAGTGTTTCCAAGATTGCAAGCAATGGGAGTACATCTGTGCCTTAATAGCCTTGTGCCTTAATACCCTACACCTCCATTTTACCAGTCCTGCAGTCACAATATAAAAAGGTACTAGGAACACTACCTAGGACCATATCTTTAAAATGAGCTGTTGGAAAAATCAATTAAGCTGCATGTGTTAATAGGAAATGAAAATCCAATGAATTGTTGAACTCTAATAGCCAATTCTCCCTGTGTAGGTTTTGTCCTTCTTTAAGGTTGGATGATGAAACTAGGCTGTTTGTGTTCAGGGCTGGCTTTCAGCTCTTTCCTCCTGAAAGCTGTCTGGTGAGAAACTGAAATCTGCAGCAGGCAAAGGTTCTCAGCAGCCTGTGAGAGGATCAGACTCTAAATGTGGCTGTATATGCCTTTCAGACATAAAAATTACTTTCAAATGCTGCCTGTGCTGGGCTTGTTTGGGTTTTTAATTACAAAAGCAATTTCATGGAGTTTTGAAGAAACTGATTCCCTGTTTTGTATCCATGTTATCGAGCAGGATTATTTGGAAAGGAGAGCCAGCAAGCATCCTTCTAGGGGAGGAGGTGGGGAGGAAGGATGAGAGCTGTCTTGACTATAGACTCAAGCCACCCAAATAATTTCTGAACATTAAAGCCTGACTTATTGACAGCCAGGAGGGAAGTACCAGGGAGTGATCAGTGAAGTGCCTCAGGAAATGAGACAGAGCTAAATGCCTGGCCACATGAAGGACCTTCCCACCTGTCATGCTTTTCAGGAGGGTTATTGTGGTGAGTTTCTTAACAGGTGCTCCAGACAAATACATGGTCTCTAAAATACCAGTGGAGATAAAGAAAATAATACCCATTTTTCCCAAATAACACTGCTAAAAGCCAGTCTTCACTGACTTCCTAAGGTATAGGCTCCACTGTAAGGAAAGAAGTGTGGAAAACTATGCAAACTGCATACTTTCCGTTGACTTTGCTAGATGTTAGCCTTAGGAAGACCTGCTGATGGACTGGGCTCTCGAGGTCCTGGTCATTCAGACTTGTTACATTTTCATGAATGAACCAGAACTTTACCAAGGACAATCAGGCATCTGCAGGCTTTCCATTCTGAGAGTGCTCCGGCCTGTGCCTGAGAGAATATATGCTTACTTAGGGCTGCAAAGTAGCCAGGTAAAATGAAGGCCCACTACTTAGCCACCTTCAGTTAGAGTGGTGGGATAGGTCCCATGAAATTCCAGTCAGATGCTGCAGATCCTTGCATGCAACTGAAGGAGAGCAGACTATGTAAGCTAAATGCATGCATATGTAAAGGTATGAAATTGCTTATGGGAAGATTTTCAAAAGAATAGAGGGATTTGGAAGCCTAAATTCAAAATTGGCTTTCACTGAAATTTGCCTTCCTCTATCCCTTAGCTCCTTTTGGTAATAGAGGCTGGTAGCCATCCATCAAAGTTCAGCAGTAAGCACATAAGCTTGCAGGAGTTCAGATATAGACACCAACACCAAGAATCACACGCCCACTGGTGCAAAGATTAGAAGTGCAGTTCAGTCTGTTTGTGTTGGAAAAAACAGTCCTAGTAATTTACCTCTTTAATCTGCTTTTCGCCTCAGCAGCTGTGATACTGGATAGGTGGAACTTTAGTAGAAAAACATGAATGCAGTTTCTAACCTGAAATTATCAACATAAGAACAAAAAAAGGCATCAGTGCTCTGACCTTCCCCATTTTACCTGTTTTTCTTTGACGAGTCAGCATTTCATTTGCTTTAAACAGGAAGCCCTGCTGTGATAGAGTTGTAGTTCTGTTTGCACTGTTGGCTCTTCCCTGCTGTTTAAATGTCAGTTGTTTTGGATTTGCAAAGGCATAAGGCTGTAGAACAGTCTGTGAAGGACTGTCACTCGTAAATTCCAAGAGGAAAATCTCTTTTGTAGCAAACTGTGGGGAGATGGGCAACAAAAGGTCAAAGAGGGGGTATTTCAGGGACACTACAGTGCTGCCAGCATCACATGCAAATGCCTGTGTATTTTGTTCCCCAGGAACCTACCCTTTCAGCAGCAGTGCCCATGTGATGACTACCTGTCTGCACCAGAAGGGACAAGCAACTTTCTGTGTAACAGGACAAAACAGGTAAGCAAAACACCTTCTTGAGCCAAAGCTCAATACCTTTCAAGTTACACAACTGTCAGGAGGCGTGAGCTGCGCGAACTGCCTCATCCTGCCCTCTTGTTCCATCAAGTGCCCATGCAGGTCTTTCTGCTGCTTTATTGGTGCTGAATTACTGGGGTTTGCATAGTGATTTGAAGTAGTTGTTGAAGTTGCAGGCATGAGGGTTTTATAGAGAAATCAGGATTTAAGCATTATGTAGCCAAAGACTCTAGTCTCCTTTGTAGTACCAAGCTATACATATACCAAGCTACCACAATGCATTCCATACATATAATCTCACAGAGAGAGAGAAAAATTCTGGCCTGGCATCACCTGTGTTATGTCTCAGAGAAGTAGTAAACTAAGCAATAAAAATGACGGATTGGATTTTTTTTTTTTTTAATGGATTGGAACAGCTATATTCTACTATAGGAAAATCAGAGAAGCCAGAAATGAGCTGTGTCATACATATGTAACACATGCATATAAGATTATGAAGTGTTCTAAGAGTTTGTCAGGAATACCTAAATAATAAATGCGAAGAAAGGTTAGAAGTAAGAGAAGAGATTATGAGAAACACTAGACAGTAGTTTATCAAGAATAAGCTGACACACCACTGGGGTTTCCAGCTAACTTAAGAGTCAGAAAGGCAGCTGCTTCTGAAGTTTAAAATCAGTACACATAGTATAGGCACAAGTACTAAAAGGGAAAGGATTATGAATGGGATAGATAAACCTGCAAGCATCCTTTTAGGGTGTATTTCAAGCTTATGTTTTTGAATAGCAATTAGGGAGGGCATTATTTTTCATTTCAATTTATGTCCTGGTAATCAATTATACAGAGTTGGATAGCAGCCCTTTTGCTTTCCCATTAGAACGGCATCAGAAGAAGGCAAGCAAATAAAAATGAGGATCCTAAATGTAATGAGTTCTCTTTCTTTCCTTTTTCCACCTTTGATTCCAGTTAACTAAGCTAACTGTGGAATTTCAACTTTGAAGAAAGCAAACTTGCCGTACAGAGCGAGGCTGCCTTTGTTACATTCTTCATTTCTAGTTCTGCTTGTCCTTGCAATTATTCCTCTGGCTTGAGATGACTCATGTAGGATCTCAATACTGGAGACCATAAACTGCATCCCTAAGACTAAAGTTTCACCAGTCACTTACAGAAGCAGGAATGAATGTTACCCAGCTGGGGTTTCTTGACCCCTGCCTATCATACTGGTAAGTAAAAGTTCCACAACTCTCTGTGTTGCCGTGTCCCTCTACTGCAAGTAACCATGCAAGTAACCATTATCTTTAAGCTTACACAGTACATAGGCTTTAAGCCCTTTGAAACTGAAACCTCACTTTGTTTTATATAGACACAGCTATAGATATAGATACAGATACAAATGTAGATGTAGATATAGATCATATGCACGTACACATACATATATGCACAGTTCCTACCTGTTACAATAGCTGTGCAAAGCAAATGACAACAACAATAGTGTTGGCTGGCCATATAGACAACAGGACAGAAATATTTGGTGTTTTCATATTTTTGCTTTTGGAGAGCTAGAGCATCCTAGTATTAGCTCTGCTATTTGTTAACAGCAACCACAACTATACTACTAAGTTAGACTGGGGTTTGAGTACAGTACTGAGGAAAATCCTTGCTGCCTACATGTTGGCTTACCCTTTGTAGAAGGATGGAGAATCTCCTTCTCCATGCAAGGTAATTCAGACACAGAGCCTACAGCTCAATAAAACTGGGCAGTGCACTCTTCTTCTGGCCCTGTGGTCAGATAATGTATACTCACAGTAGCTCTCCTACAAATGTTGTGGTATTTAGCCTTAGGTCTCCTCTGCACCTTGTGTGGTGTCCCTCTTTCCCTCAGACATATCTTCAGAGACTTTGGAGTCAAGGGAGAGCCGTATTGCAGCCCACCAGGGAAGGTTTTCATAGCATGAACCAGTGGGTGTGTGCTGTACGTCCTGAGAGGTGGCACTGAGGGCATGTTCGGGGTCCTGTCACTGTCCATGATAGGAAAGTGCTGGAGGACAGAAAACCATATCAGTCTTGGCCACACGATCTACTGGGAACAGTCTGTTGCGCGTGTGCATAAGCTCTGTCTGGAAGAGTGCTAGCTGGCGCAGTCCAAATCAGTGCCAAGGAGCATGCTAATTCAGTGGTGTGGACTATCAGCAGCATACTGCTCAGCTTCACTTTCTATTCTTGTTTTATTTAGGAAAATAATTGCAATCGGAGAGACTCCCAGCCTGTTTCTACAGATAGTGTGGAAGCCTTCAGCTTCAGCCATCTGGCATAGCAAGCTGCACCCACACACTGGCACTGTCACACGCAGTGAGCATGGACCACATGACACCCAGCAATCCTTTTGCTTGTCTGTGCCCTGGTTTTCCCATCTCTGGTACAGGGCTAGTAACATTCCTGCTCTTTTGCTAAGGGTCTCAGCATCTCTGGAAGAAAAAATTTAGAAGTGTTGGGCTGAAATACAGTCCACACAGTTAAAATCAGTATTGATGAATTGATTTCTTAAAGGATCTTCATTGTTTCCTGCAGTGTTATTCCAATAATTAAATTGGAAGTTTGATCAGACACATTTGTCTCCACAAAGAATACATTTAGTTAAGGCTACTAAGCATTTCCTATGGGAAAAGACTACTGAGTTTAATAAATTGACGTAGTGGATTTATGGGTTTTGCTGAGCTTGTCTGAAAAAGAAGTCCTAAGTAAATTGATAAAGCCAATTATGTTTCAGTTAAAAAATCTATAGTCTTCAGCTTTCATTATAAAGCTGTATCTTTACAATCTTAGTTGTGAAATCTTATTATTTGTCGTGTGCTTGCCTCTTGTAAGTAATTATGTACTTTTCTCAAAGTATGGTATTCATAAAACTTTACTTTTACAGCCCTATTTTATGGTCTACTTTCAAAATAATCAGCCAGCAGGTATATTGTTTTAGACCTCAAGAATACATGCAAACACAAGAAACTCCTGTGTGGTTCTACACAAGCAGAGGTAGATGTCTATGTTCAGGAAATCCTCCTCCATTTTTCCCTGGGCCTTCAGAGTTTCAAATGAACCCCCATCACATGCGAGGAAATCATTACCTCCTCTGCTTGAGATAATTAGGTTGCAAAGTGTCAAATTTGTTATTTTATGTTTATTTTTTTGTATTGTGGGATTTTTATGGAAAAGCAACAAATCAATCAAGATGTCCCAGTGACTGTGAGAGCAGGTTAAATCACCTGTTCCTGACAAGGAGTTCCTACCCCATGAGAGAAATAGGACTGTGGAAAATTGCATTTTAAATTGAGGCAGCTCTTCTGGGGAAGAAAGTTTGTTCTGCCCCCTCCAACCAGCAGTGCCTAAAGCAGCATCGGCTTCATGCTGCAGCGACAGAGGAGAGATTGTGCTGCTGCACGCTCCCATCCCACCATGGCTGCAGCCAGCTCTGTCTTAAAGTATTTGTATTTTGGCATAACCACCTCTCAGCCAGTGGTTTTGTCAGCACAAGAATGTTATCACTGCTTATGTGTAAAATACTCTTCCACGCAGATCTCCCTGCTAGTTCGGTTCTGGTACAAGTAGCACAGCTGATGGGGGCACGGGGAAGAAATTCACTGCCGCAGTGGCGAAGCCTACGAGCACTCACTTCATGTATTATTATGAAGTGGCCATCAGCTTTGGGTGCCCCGGGGCACATCAGTGCTAGAGACATCGGGAGGTACCAGACCGAGCCTTAATCTAGCGCTAAGCCACACAGGATGAGCCAGCCTGAGGAGAACTCTGCCACCGCTTCAGTGTCATCAGGCCAGACTAACTGACCTACAGCTACCTTAGCTCTCCCTGCACCAGTACGCAGTTTCCACGTGCTCAGTACAAGGGTGTCTGTGGACACTTACTGTCAGCTGTCTTTGAGCTCTGGAAGCTGGACTATGCTGAACTTGAGAGGCAGCAGACATGTGGCACTTGCACGCTTACACTCTGTGGAGTCACCCGCATCAGAGTGTAACCGGGATGGAACACCACCAAATGCAACGTGCGGTGTCCTCACGGCGGCATAAACAGAGATGCGAAGCACCAAAAAACTGATTAATGCTCCCCCAGCCCAGCTGCTGGGAGCAATCCTCACAATCCGCTGGGGAAGGGGATCTCTAACTCAGGTCCTATCTTCAGGTTCGGTTCAGTGAGGAATGGCTGGGTAACTGTGGCCATGCTCTGCTGGGATGGCCTAGTCCTCAGCCAGTGTGCAGAGAAAGCAAGGCTAGCTGTTTCACCAGCTTGGTTACCTTAAATAGATTAAAAAGTCACACTGCTGCCAACAAACTTTAAAATCCCGTTGGGTACAAACAGCTCTAATTTTGGAGGATGCCAGTAAATAGGAGAATAGCCCTAGACGTCTATTTTTCTGTGCAGCCTTGAAGGGATAGAAACAGTTTGGCCCCATGGATGAGTAAGCATAGATTCTACTGTTGAAAATATCCCATATAGCAGCGTTAGTAGATTATGAGAGTTGTGAAGTATACAAATAAAAGTCTGTTTCATATAAACTCCAGTCATGCAAATTCAGCTCCAAGTCCAAAAGGCAAACCGCAGCCCGTTTCTCTTATGCAGTATCAGCAAAGCAAAAATTATAATAATTTTTTTCAAGTTAAATTGTGCCTCCGTCATCAGATATGTAATTCCACAGTCTTTAAGTTTTATAGCTTGAAGCTCTCTTCCTTCCAAAGGAGCTCAGTGAAGTCTGAGAGGGGAAAGATTTTAACGCAAACACCAATTTTTTCATCTATCCCATCTGAAATGAGTTTATGAGGAGTATGTATGCATTATTCATCCCATGTACTGGCTAGAATTAATAACACATCCATTGCTTCTGGTACATTATCAGTATAGAGCTATTTACCTATATTGCATTTAGGTGAAATAATGTACAGACACAGGTTTACTTGCTTGAGAACATGATGTGAATTTTAAGGCTCAAATGATCATGCAATTTCTCCTCAAAGTTCCCTAGTTTCCCCAGGCAACACTGTCCTTTGTGCATACAATTGATCTGTGTCTTCATTTGCCCTGGTTTCATTTTAACACGTTTCTCTCACCACTCAGACTAAGGGAAGAGAAAAGTATAAATCAGTTACATCCTCACTGGCTCTGTTCTTATGCTCTCTTTCTTGCTACTTGAAGTAGCTGCTCATCCTCTGACTTTCCTATTTCTCCAGTTTCAGCAGTTTCAGATTTCCTCACTACCCTTGTATATAATTTTCTTTTAAAATAATACCCAATTTAATATTTTTTAAAAAATGAAGACAAGATATAAAAATCACTATCAATTGCATAAATAAACATTTATACTGGTGTATTAAAAACACAGCTCTTCAGCAACACTAACTTTGCATAGATTTACGTATCTCTCCTACCCTCTTAGGGCAAAGAACCTGTAATTTGGCACAAAGTAGCTCCCTTATTGTGGAGTGGCATTTATAATGACAGTACCGGGTAAATAACTCAGGGATCCAAAGACAAAATTCATCCCTTAAGGTCATTATCTGGATTAATGTAAGAAAAATCCCTGAGGGAGTTTAGAAACTATGAAGCAAGGAAACGGATTATACTAATCTGTGAATTCAGTGGTTCTTTTGTGGTCTGACAGATAAAATGCAGATAATACTTTCCATTCAGTTATTACTCTTAGTGTTATCTAACTCATTGATATTTTCGCAATGTATGTATGTCCATTACACATTTTACACAAAACATGGTTATATGAACTGTGGGACAGCGGACACTATATTTCCAACTTAACCCTACCAAACAGCTTTTGCGCAGCTCTGACGTACAATTTATATATAAATAGATATGTATACTAAACCCATTTGTTGTCCAGGCTTAATCCTTCTATTTTAATTGCTTATGCCCTCAGACCTATTTTTTTCTCAGATTCACAATGATATACTTGCTGCTCAGTCTGCTGTTGTCCTACGTGGAGACCTCAATTCTCAGTGAAGGCTCACAGGGCTAGGTGAGAGGGTTCAGCACTGTCCCCACGTACCAAAAACCCAGCTTCACTGGCCTCCCCATAAGACCCTGGCAAGCTTACTCAGGATTACTCCTCCACTTGTAGTCCAATGGCTGTAGACCTGAACAGGCAACGTGACTTTTAACACTCGTCCGGAAGCAGCACAGCATGGCGCCTTCAGCGCTGGTCCCAAGCTGCTATGTCCCTCTCCGAGGCAAAAGCATGAAAGCCTCAGGAGAGTGCAACTCTGAGGGATGTTGCTACCTCATTGCTTTTGGTGAGAAAATGCCTCATTTTCCTACAGAGCGAAGGGATACTAAAGCACATAGTTGTGTTTGTGCAGGAGACAAGTCCCAACGAGCGACTAAGCTATGCAACAGGCTGTGCGTGCTGGCTCTTCCACATCCCATCTTCAAGTGCCTGCGGGAAAATCCACGCCCTGCAGTGGGACACTGTGCGGAGGTTTGTGACCCTAAAGCAGGCGCTGACCCAGGCACCACCTCCACGTGAAAGCAATGCAATAAATTAGTGCACCAACTTTGGGTCAACTTGATGGCTGCAGAGGAAGCTCAGGAAGCCGTAAAATAAAGATACCATGAAACAGACCGAAAGATAATTCGTAATTAATCACTTTTATACAGGATGACGTAAAGCAGGCTTAAAATTACAGGGAATTAGCCTGGCAATTGTAGCTTTAGCGCACACCGTCATGGTTACTTCAAAACTGTCTATATTCCACACTCTAACAGGCTTAAGAGTTGAAACAGAACTTTTAAACCATTTGCTTTTTAAATAAAGGAGGCTATTTGTGGCAATAATACTTTCGATGACAGGTTCAGAGTCAACTGTAAGTGATACATATGATTGATGTCCATAATAATTGCACACTTCTGTAATCCTTCCTCACCCAAAAGAGTTTTGAGCTTACATTTTGGATACTATTAATACTCAGACAAAAATAGCTCGTGGACAATATCATGTTCTCAACATGGTTGAGAATTAATCTATTTTTGTAAAACTGTTTGAGAATGATGGATACTTTTTCCTGCTTGAGTAAACACTAGCTAATTCTCTAGACCTCCCCTCTCTGTTCATGAGAATCCAGGTCCCAATGATTTCATGGATATTTAAAGGATGCTGCCAAATACTGCATACACGAAGATTAATTTCTCCACTTGATAAAGATCTGATACCATTCTTTACATTGCTAACACTTCAGTAGCGGAGTTTTGTTGGGTTTTAATTTGTAAGAGAGAACACAATGAATTTAGGAGCAACAAAAAATGGAGAGAAAAAAATGAGGCAGCTGAAATGCAGCTGTGGAAAGAGACTCCAAGTGAAAGTATCACGCTTATTTTTATTCTAGATAAGCAACAGGGCAGCTTGGAATAAACATGGGTTGACATTTTCCTCGTCTGTTTAATGAGTTCAAAGAGGCTAAATAAAGATGCAGAAGAGTTGAACATTGCTGTGTACAACACAGTAAATATTAAAATTTTATACCTGAGCAAAAAAAGGAATTTAACTATTAACTACAGCATGCAGAATAACTGATAAGTTATCACATAAACTTAGCATACTGTTATTAGGTTACAGCCATTCAGATGTTCTTAATTTTTACAAAGGCTAAAGATGGAAAAAGCTCCAAGACGAGATGAGTGTGTGACATAAAACCACAACAAGGAAAAGCACATTACCATCTAGCAGCCTTTCCAGAGCATCAGAATTATCTGCTGTATTATTATCCAGGGAGAAAGCAGCAACAATTCAAAGCCTGTGGAGTTAATAACACATTAGACATTTAAGCAGGTCCTGAAAATTAAAATATTGGCAGTTTATGAAGTGCTCACAGAAGACCTGAGCCTGCATCCCCTGCCCTCAAATGCCACTCTAAAGCATTGTGTTTGTGAGCTGTTCCCAGCACAGAATGAAAGCTAGGGATCTGCAGGGAATGACTGATCATGTCACAGGCTCGTGATTTTCTCACCAGCAGAACCACAGCCAATTCTTAAGGGATGACTTTTTACCCCATTTGATTGACCAAAACCCACATTACATTTTATGTAGAAACTTGACCTTTCTTCACATTGAATCTGTTGTTTGGGTGGGGTGGTGATTTTTTTTTTTCTTTTTTCTTTTCCTTTTTTCCCCTAATCCATTTCAAAAGCTCTGGTTTGAAGTACTTCAGTGCAAGTCAAAAAACAGTAACATATTTCTCTTCTTAACTCCCTTATCTTCACAAAAGAGCCTGTGGGAGAGAAGGGGCCTGAAAAGTTTGAGCTTTAACCAGCACAGCCCATTCCCTACCCAGACAAGCTTCATTCTCCTGGCAGACTTCTCTCCATATCCAACATAAAAATTACCTGCTGCCACCATCAATATCCCTGTGCTACAAACCAGCCTTCCTATAACAAAACCAGCATACTCTGCCTTTTGTCATTTAGACTTGTCAAAAAGAGGTAGGAGGGATGAGAGAGTCTCCTTCCCTGTTAGAGACAGCCATAAACAAGGTCTCTCCCTCCCTTTTATTTCCTTGCAGTTGTATAGTTACATTCCCTTGATGGCATTCAACTCCCCTCAAATCATACCACTTGCTTTGACTTTCCTGCTACTTTTCTTTCACCATTCAGGAATAAAACTATGCATTAAAAATGCATGTGTCAAAATGGACTTATCCCTTTGTCCACAACATATTCATTTCTTCCTTAAAGTAAGACATCTTAGACATTGGTAGGTTGTGTGAAAGAGTCTCCAGGGAATTGAACCCTTTTTGCTTCTAGCTTCTTCCTGGCTTTGAAAGCTGCTGATACTTCAGGGTGGATGGAGTCCAGCCGCTGTTCACACTGGAAGGCCGTGAGGAAGGCCGTCCTGTAGTTGTTATTCATCCAGCCATAGAGAAGGGGGTTAGCAAACGTTGAGCACATGGCAATGACATGAAACACTGTGTAGATCAGTTTGTACTCTTTCAGGTCTAACACCTGACTGTCAATGTCACTGACTAGCTGGAAGGTGTGAAATGGCAGCCAGCTGACAGCAAACACCACAACCACACACACCAGCATCTTGGTGGTTTTCTGCCGCCGATGGTGGTAGTGGTCATTCCCTGCGCCAGGACTAACATGGTTCTTGAGCTTGGTCCAAATACGGGTGTAGGCATAGGAGATGACTGCCAGCGGCAGCACGTACTGGATCAGGAGCATGGAGATGCTGTAAATGGTGCCATAGTTAAGCTGCCCCTCCCCCGGCCACTTCTCAGAGCAGACCACAATCTTGAAGTCAGGAATGATCTCAATCAGCGAGTACTCACGGAAGATGGCCAGAGGACTTGCCAACAGGGCACTGATTGCCCAGGCAACTCCTATAATGAGAAAGCTGATGCGCTTGGATATTTTGCTTTCCAAGTGGTAGACAATGCAGCGATGCCGATCCAAAGCGATCACAGTCAAAGTAACAGTAGACACGTGCACAGCAAGAGCCTGGGCATAAGGCACCAGGTGGCACAAGACCGGACCCAGTTTCCATTCACCCAACAGCGTGTAAACCAAAGTGAAGGGGAGGCACAACGTATTCACCAGCAGGTCAGCCACAGCCAGGTTGGCAATGAAGAAGTTGGTCACTGTGCGCATGCTTTTGAACTTGATGATCACATGGATCACGAGGGAGTTTCCGATCACCCCCAGCAGGATGATGGAGCAGTAAGCAAAGATGAGGATTATCTGCACTTCAACTAGCGTTGTGCTGTCCTTCAGTTCTGGTTTAGGGTCCAGAACCTGTTCGTTGAGCGGTGTGGTGTATCTTGGCAAGTACAGCTTGGTGAACATCTCCATTTTCATTTCATCCGTCTGGTTTTCTTCACCTACTGCTTCCAGGGGCCCCATCCTTGCAGCAGCCTGGTGTAAGCAACAGAGCTGTCCCTGAAAACAAAACAGTACAAGAACATGTGGAGAAATCAGTCCGCAGTGGCTAAGACAAAAAGTAACGAGCTAAAGCTACAACTCCTTCCTCCTCTAACCCACGTGCTACTTCGCAGGATAAGAGAAGATCTGCCTTAATATATTTAAATTCTGTTGCCCTTACATTTGAAGCTCTATCCCGTAATATTATTCAGGCATGACTCCTGGTGAAAATTGGGACAGATTTCAAAAGCATTTCAAAGACAAAGTTTGCCTAAGTAAATGCAGAAGGATTAAGATCCTGCTGGGCAGCATATCCTTTTTTACAATCCACTACCTAAAACTACTGCTGATTTAGCACAAAACTTCCATTAATAACTACAGGAATTCTACGTGGAATGGTACCATCCAGACTGTTATTAGCATAATAATCTTCCAGCTTTTCCTTAATGGAAAGTGTTTCCTTTAAATAGTTACTAAATTCTTACAGGTTTATGCCCCTCCTCAATACCAGAGAACTAATTACTGACGTCTTTCTTTAAGAAATTTCCTTTCAGGAAAGTTTGTGCCACAAGGCAAGCAAAAATACCACTATAATGGAACTGAAATAATAGCATTTCTCTGAAATGACTGTGTAACCTATTAATGCTGAAATTAACTCAAGAAACAATTAAAACTCAGTTATACATAATATTTCCTTTCTGCGTAATGTTTGAGAAAACACAGCTCCTTGGAGGCTGCCAATCAGAGATTCATTTCTGACTGCAGTCACAGAGAAGAGCAAATCATTCCCCTGCTGATGTCAGTAAGAATTTCACCACTGGCATCAAAATCACATTCTGTTGCCTTCCCTACACAGGCTGAGCCAGATTCTATGCTGCCCTAGGACTTCAGTAGGCATGGGTGGATGTATGGAC
This sequence comes from Pandion haliaetus, assembly GCA_013401275.1. Taxonomy (NCBI): domain Eukaryota; kingdom Metazoa; phylum Chordata; class Aves; order Accipitriformes; family Pandionidae; genus Pandion; species Pandion haliaetus. The sequence continues at coordinate 66,389 of VYZV01030526.1, read as the reverse complement.
GTTTTACAGTCAATTGCTGACTTGGACTTCAGTCCTACGTAAAATGTGCATGTCCCCATGCAGACTGCCCAGACCATGGGTGGCATGCCAAGTGAGCACTGTGCACCTGGGGACTCCTTGGCTTGACCTGAGAAAATACTATGAAATTGCCAGTGCCCAGTGGACTCACCAAGAAAACACCACATTTTGCCGCTGAGGGGAAAGCCAAACCTGAGTTACTATTTCCTCATTTATACATTCCCTAAGGAAAGCAAGAGTAGAGAAGAAATGTCACTTTCTTGCCAGCCGGTGTTACACATAGCTCAGTCCATCTCAAATTCAGGTCTGCCTAAAGAGACAGTCTAGCTATTAATGCCTTCAATTTCACACTTTTTGTTTTTTTAATATTTTTTTTTAAATGAGATCCACTTCATTGTAGGTTTTCATCCCTACCTCTGTCCCCGTTAACTATCTATCAGTGACATCCTTAGGTGTGATTTCCTAACTGAGAAAGGAGGGTTGTCTACCAGCAGGCGACTGAGACCTTCGTGTTTTCTTGCATCCCACACAGTATCCCAAAGAATTTCTCAGTGCAAGCTCCTTTTGCAAAAGCAACAGACAGACTGCATGAACTGAAAGGTATTTTCCCCCCCAACGAAGCTGGTCAGAATTGTGCTATCCTGTTTAGTCTACAGTTACTGTACCATTACGAGTGTAAGCCTGGGATGTGAAACACTGCAAGATATGTAGCTGAGATGTGCCAGCTGTTCATACAAGCATACGCTGCAGATTGTAGTAATATAATCAGTTATCAACTACTAGCCTAAGCATGGGTGGCAGGAAGGGATTCCTCATCAATACGCCTTTAGTCCACCAGGTTCAAAATGTAAGGCTATGCAAGAGTTCAGAACACTGCTGATCTTTTTCCTTCAACCCGTGTACCTACATCCAAGAATTATGCTTGCATATAGTATTAGAGTAGAGATTTGGTGATGTCCCAGGACTGGCAGGTGCTCCAAAATCTCATAATTTTTTCAGTGCAATATAAAAGCAGGTCATATTTACACACTGTAGTAGGAAGGTGAGGGGGAAGGCAAATTTCACAGGTTTTCCCCTTCTTTGCCATAAATCCAGGCAGGAGGATGTAGCTCAGCCAAAGAGTGTAGTATCCCTTTCTTCCCCAAAATACTTGCACCTGTTTCTCTAGTCCCTGACTTTCTATTGATTCTTAATTCCAGTCCCCCCTTTTTAGCAAAGCCTTCTTTTGTTCTGCCACCTTTATTTTACTTGTTATTGCCCTGTTTGGGCCGATGAAAGGTGTTTTGATCTTGTCAATAAGACAAAGCTGAGGGGAGGGAGGAGGGACGACCAGGGTTTTAAGCAGAGATGAGCTGGCGTGTTAGTAAGTGATGAAATAAATGGGACAGGTTTGACGTTGTCGGTGGGACAGTTAAGTGGGCGAAGAATCAACTGCTTTCAGAGTATGAGGGGAAGACTGAGGTGCCATTTGATACCGCAGGTAGTGTTTGACAGGACCCTTTCTGCTCTTTTTTTGGTATAAACTCTCCAGCTGATAGCATTTATTTGCACACCTTGCATA
>VYZV01030526.1:33145-57787 GCA_013401275.1 Pandion haliaetus | reverse complement strand
CCCCTGAGGAAAGGAGCGGCAGAGACAAGGTGTGGCGAGCTGACCCCCCCAACCCCCCCATCCCTTGTTCCCCTGGGGGGAGGAGGTGGAGAGAACCGGGAATGGAGCTGAGCTGGGAAGGCGGGAGGGGTGGGGGAGGTGTTCTGATGTTTGGTTTTCCTTCCTGATATCCTTGGTTTTGACTTGATTGGTAGTAAATGAAATTGCTTTTGTTTCTTCCCCAAGTTGAGCCTGTCTTTTCCCCGTGACCATAAGTGGGGAGTGATCCCTCCCAGTCCTTGTCTCGACCCACGAGCCTGCCTTTGGATTTTCTCCTCATCCCAACGTGGCCAGGGGCGGGGGGGGGGGGTGAGTGAGCGGCTTCGTGGTGCTTTGTTACCGGCTGGGCTGAAACCGTAACCACGACACTGATACACTGACAGGATACTTTCCATTACAGGTGCCATGTCTACTAGGTAGTGAAAATATACCGTCCCATTTTTGACTGGCGGCCCTGTTCGTGAAATAGTTAAGTTTGTCAGCCTAGCTCCACAAGGTTGAAAAAGTGCTCGGATACTTTCATAAAGAGTCTGCCTCCCACTCAGAATTGAACTGGCAGTTTTCTAAATGAACTCTTCGTTTTCCTTTGTTAATTGCCCGTGATTCACACCCACATTTTGCAGAGATTGATGGCATTTTAATTGCTAGGCGTATTTTAGGTTGGAGCAGAGGGGATGGGAAGAGGCTTGGGAAAAAAGTGGGTAGGGGTTTGGCATGTTTGGAAGGCTAACTGTTCTGTGATTGCACACAGCTACGAGATCAGCAGCCAGAGCACCATCTGTGCACACAGCTTATCCATACCGCCGGGCTTCGGCACAAAGGAATGTGTCAGCTCCCACTTTTCCAGATCAGCTGAAAGCCTCCTTCATGCTAGGAGCTCCAGTGAAATTCTGCAACCATTCCCTGAAGCTCTAATCCCTTCTCCCAGCATGTCCGGCTGGCACAGACTTCCTTCAGCAAGAAGCTCTTCCTGCAGCGCTGCTGTTGCAGGTGGGAGCTGGGAAGGTTCAGCTGCTCTTCAGTGTCACCTGCCTCCCCTGAGAGCTGCAGAATGATCATCTCGGTGTCCTGGGGAATGGTAAGAGATATATGACCCCCCGTAGAAATGTAAAAGCATCTCAAGAGGCCGTGTGTGGCTGTCTATGGCGGAGGTGTTTGCATCTGAGCTAGTTGTCCATGACTTCCTTTGTAGTCAGGAGAGAGCTACTTACTCTAACCGACAGGGTTTAAAACTTGATTCATCCCCTCCTAAAACAGAAACTTATGTTTGGTCAGATGAATTGCACCCTAAACGCCATCAACTGTTTACAAGACCTTCTCTGACTACAGTGGGAACCTCAGCAGCTAGCTCTTCATACACTGTGGGTACCTAAACTTCACTGAAAGGAATTCTACCTGTCACTCCTGGTATCATGGTGACATGCGAGTAAATTTTCTCACCATCAGTACCTGGACTTGAATCCAATATATGAGTAGTTGTTCCCCAGACCCTCAGAGACATTCAAACACCTAGTGTCCATTGATTTCAGGTACACAAATGATACAGGATTTAGGCCTTAATGCTTTGCCCATGGTATTGAATTTGTCTTTACAGAATCTCTGTGTGATATTCTTGTTGTGCTCAAAGACTGGGGGGGGATTGTCTGCATAAGGAAATCAGCCAAAATAGCTCTGTACCAGTTCCTGATACAGGCTCTCTTTCTCCTAAACATCATTTACTGTGTTCCAGAACAAAATATATATATGACAAGACAAGAATTTTCAAACACAGGAAAAAAAATCGGTTATTTGCATCTGTAAAACCATACTGACCTCCATATAAGTTTGTGATGTTGGCAATCTTACGTTTTCGCACGGCTCTCTAGTTCTTTAGTTTACAGTATAGATGATAGCAGGTTTAGATGGATCTGCCATTACATGAAGCAAATACCACATGTTCAACAGGTTCCAGTGAGAAGATTCAGGAAAAGCAGTTTTCTCTATAGATTCTGCAGCAGAGTTTTGTCGAGTGACTAGGGACCACTGTGCTTCTCTATATCTCCATGCATCCTGTCTCACCCTGGCTTTTCTGTTATGTACAAAAAATCTAGTTTGTGGCTCGCCAATTCACCCTCCCCCTTTATTCCAAAATCTTCCCCGTGATTCTAGCTTTCCTCCAACATTGATTCCTGCCAGCCAGGACACTCCCATCCATTTCTACCTTATTTCATTCCTTTCACCTTCTTCCCAACATCCTCTTACCCACAAGCTTCTGTATATACCTGCTCCTACTATTGATGTCCCCTCCTGGGGATATCAAATGCACTCTTCTCTCTTCTAATAGCAAATTTTGTTCACTATCAGAAAAGAAGAAAATGGTGTTAATGTCTGTGTGTGAGAAGAGAGATCTTTTTTATCTTTGTCTTTACCTTTGCCTCACTACAAAATTTGAGAGCAAAATTTGGCACATTGCTTCTTTACCACCTCATTTCTCTCCTCAGCAAAGATGAATTGCCATGCAGTTTGGCATGTTTTTAGCATTATGGTCCTGTTCTTGATAGTGCAAATATATCTGGCCTACTTAGTGGGAAAGTAGTGAATACCATTAATGGGAATTAAGATAAAATCTTGGGTAATTTTTGTTAGATTTTCTACCATCTTATGACATTTTAAAGAAATCATACCTATGAATAAGTCAATTAACTTATTTGCCTTGTCAGAGACAAAAGGCAGATGCATTGAACAAAATAACTTAATTTTTTTCTCCAAGCAGTCCAGAGCATTTTATCTTATACTGTCTAGGTAAGTATCAGCATGACCGTTGCACCCTAACCTACTAACAGGTTTCTGAAGGAAATTAGCTTTCCCTTAAAACTAGCAGGAATTGGGTATCTGTCTTCTCAGCCACCACTGAAAATCCTAACCTTACAGTTTTGAATTATTTGTACTCTGGCAGAGGTTTGCACCTGATAGTTTTTCAGATAAGTATTATTTCTGACTATTCAGCAACTGAGCAGATCAGACATCCCCATGTCANAAAAAAGTTCTGTATATCAAGGGGTTGCTTTTCCCCAGAATGGATTTACTTCAATAGCTTACCTCATTCCCTCAGATCTTACAAATACAAATGAAACTATGAAGTATGCAGTAACCTACCAAAAAAAAAAAAAAGTATTGCTAGGTTAAAAACAAGCATGAATCTGCCTGACCTCTGCACAAGTCCAAGAATAAGTGGGAGCTGCTGTTGGGAACTTCTGTGCTGTGTTTTCAGGCTGGCTTGTGGTCATATGGTCTAAAATTACAGAAAAATCAGCAGTATAAAACACTTGACCCTCCCTTGCGAACTATTTATTTGCTCTTTTGGAGTCATCTGAGTACCTGGAGGCATAAGGCCTACAGCTTGCTCCTTGAAATGTTACGAGCTGCTAAGCAAACCTCAGATCCTAAGAACATGGGAGTGAAAAGTTTTTTATTCTGTTCCCACTGAAAACAGAGGTAAAATTGATACCAGGTTTGAACAGGGCAGAACAGGACTTCTAGATTGTGAAGCTAGTTGGTCCAGGCTGCCTTCAGGAGCTACCAACCTGGAACATGTTCCTTGTAGAAAACCTGAACTTGCCTAGCTTAAACATACTGTTTGTTACATGTTTCCTCTTTACCTTTATTGCAGTGAAAACATGTTACTTTAGGAAAGAACCCTCAACATCAAATATTCTTTTGCAGAGATACTTTGCAATACAAGGCAGAAAATCAATGAGCTTCAAGACAAAAGCACTTCACTGTGCTCAAACTTTTAGGCAAAATAAGTCGAGGCTTTAACCTCTTGCTACAGCAGTGGCTCACAGCATCCACAATCCATCACCTCTCCCCTTGTTACCAAATGCAGTAGGCATGTGCATCTCCTGTACCACCTTTATTTGGAGGTGTACAATTTAGTTTGACTGTTAAGGAAATCTACAGTAGTTTTACTATTGCAATATTGTAATAAAGTACTAATATTTGCTAGTGAAAAACATGCCTTTTGTTGGTTATGCTTCTTTGGGAGCTTTTACACAGCATAATAGAAAGAACAATTCTAGTTAAGAAAAATTTGTTTAATATAGATGACACGCTCAGTTCACTGATGTTTTCCTGGTAAACTCAGTCGAACAGAGCAGTAATGCTACATCACACATTTATAAATATGATTGCAGGGATATAATGTACTATAATATCAAATATTATTTTGAAATAATTCTCATGTGAAATATGGTTATTAATTTAATGATATAAATAGAACAAGAATCTGCATTGTGCCTTCCTGTGGAAGATACCCGTTTATACTGAAGAGGGTTCATGTTAGTAAAACCTTTAATGTATCTTGAAATTAACAAATAATACCAAGCTTAATGAAGGGGAGAAAAAAGGTGCAATCTTAAAAATCAGGTTTGTGGGAGCTTCACATACAGCAGACTTTAGGTTATTGCTATTTTTTTTAATCCTAGGTGAGCTTAGTCCACAAATGTCTGTTGCTGTACAAGTAAATCTGTCAGTCCTACATTGGTGAACTATTAGTTGATTGCAGATCTAATCTACATTTTTTTCCCAAAAGTTTATATTATATACCTGTGTTAAACTTTAGAACGTATTAGGATAGTGGTGCAAGAAAGGCCAATTTAAAATCAGGGCTTGGATTCTGCTACCCACGTTTGTTTTAAGGAAAGAGGACTTGACTTCAGTGTTAAGCAGTACTTCACTGAACAGCTTAAAAAAGGTGTTCAATCTGGGGGAAAAGTGTCAAGATCCAGACTCACCTTCATGGCTGACGACAGCCCACAGCTACCTTGCTGTCTGCTTTCAATGGATGACCTCTTCTCCCACAGAAAACCAGTCAAAAAGAGACCAGCAAAACTAAATATGTGAGGATGCATTACCTGGGATTGCAGAAATAGCTCCAGAGTGGCCAGTCCAGAAGCTCCGCAGAGCAAGCCTTTAAGTCTTCTGCTTTTCAGAGATTCGGGGCGGGGGACAGCGTTATCCACTCCAAACTTACCTGCTCTTTTGGAAACTATGACATTGATCTTGTGGCTATTGTTCAAAATTGGAGCTCTTGCTAGCTAGATAGCCTGGAGCCTGTAGTGGAGAAGGTTTCCACAGTGAGAAGGCTTCTGCAGGCACTGGACTTTGTTTTGGTCTATCCAAAGTAGATCTGTTTTTATTTATTGCAGATTCTGTAGCATCCCTTCCCTCGGGCTGTTTCGGTCTAAGCTTTTCCACCGTAGGCAGACATGCAAAGGATCAAGTCAATATAAAAGGGAGCTACGCCTCTCACCTTCCCGCTGCTGAGAAACAGCTTCTGGCAGCCAACACTTGGATTAGCGCAGGATTTACTACCATTTCTGCATGCAAGTGGTGGCCTTCACTGGCCTAAGCAAACCCTGTAAAGGGAAACCCTGCCTCACTAGATTTCTGAAGTTGAACAAGTTATCTATATATGAAAGATATATTTTGTTTGGATTTTTTACAAACCCCTGATAAGATCCTAGCAGAACACTACCGAAGAAAAGAAGTTGCCATGGGACTGATGCTTACAGGAATTGAAAGCTGCCTACAGGGTAGAGAGTGAAGGGATTCATTGACACTTTTCAGGATGAAGAAGAGTAAGCAGCAGAGTCCCTTAGGGAATGAGTTTTATTTAAGATATTCATCAATGACCTGAAGAAGGAAGGAGTACAGAAATATGTCTCAGTTTGTAGATGATACTGAACTCCTTCAAGGACTCAAATGACACAGACACACATAGTAAGGAGCCCTAGAAAGGCAATACACAGCTGAGCAAGTGCAGTAAAAAGTAGCAGATTACCTCCTTTGTAGATATATAGTGCATCTAGGGAGAATAATCTAAGCTATGTTTACACAGTGCTGAAGTGAAAACTGCCAGCTGAAGGTCAGGAAAGAGACCTGGGGGGCTAAAAATGCAACAGCAGCCAAAAATGCCAACAAAGTTTTGGGTGTTCTCAGAAAGGATGGTAAGAACAAAGCAGAAAATACATGTTGGTGCATACACATCTTGAACACTGTGTACAATCCTATTTCTACGTTTTAAGAAGGACACAGGGAAATTAGAGAATGTGTAGAGAAAAGCAACTAAGATGATTAAAGAGATGGAGCAGCTGCCTTTACAGGGAATCAGAAAAGGCTGGGACTTTTCATGATCTTATCCCTTCCCCAGGCTGAGTGGGATACAGTCAAGGTTTATAAAATCATGAAGGCAAATACAGTAAAGCAAATACAGAACTGTTATTTGCCAAGTCCTGCAGTATCCTATGTGCACTCACTGAAACTAGTTGGAGAGCAGTTTAAAACCTGCAAAAGAAAGTCCTTTTTTTAATATCGCAGGTCACTACCTGCTCTGCCTTCTGGAATCTGCTGTTACAGGAGGCTGTGGGGGGGCCTACAGTACCAGCAAATTAAAAAAGGCAAAAGCGGACAAATTCCAGGGCAGCAGGTCCATAAAGAGATACAAAGAAGAGGCAGGAATGTGCTCGCTGGCATTCTCGGTGCAGTGGCAGGTGCCGGAGGAATATGAGGGGGATGGACTGCAGACAGGCAGGATCATGAGTTGTCCCCAAACAGCATTTCCTATTGCTGCTGTTGGAGATGAAATGGATGGTTAGTTTGACCCAGAAGGCCATTTTCTGTGTTGTCATGAAAATAAGACCCTGTGCTCCTTTGCTAGAGCTTAAAGCTGCCACTTCAGAGTTATTTCCACCCATTTAATTTTGATTGCATCTCAGTAGGCAGTAAATGGTGCAGGATATTTCTCAACTGGAAGAACTGTGAGGTAATTATCAATGGCAGGGATTTGTTGTTGTTGTTTTGACCATGTCATTTTTTTCAGTGGAGTTAGAGAAAATATGGGGCTCTGCAAAAGTGAAAGGAGGTGAACAAACAGTGTTAAATAGCTATGGCTCTTTTGTATAAATCTATAGAACTTAAAAGCGATATAAATCCAGTCAGGTAAGAAGTGTGTTGAGCAAAAAGAATGACTTAAGCCGGCACAAAACAAATTTTATTTGTAATGAATGTATTTTTAGGGCTTTGCTCTGCCACAGTCATTAAAATTTCTGGATCAGAGTCCGATTTATACAGCTGAATTTTGTTCCCAGGTTTTCTGATGGTATGACTGTTGTACTTGGCATAGTGAGCAAATAATTATTCTCAGGAATTAGGATTTGCTCTAATAAAGGTATCGGAAGCTGGACCTAAATAATTAAAGAAGGACCAGAAGTCCTGGAGGCTGTACAACCCCCTCTGCCAAATCATCCCCTTCAGCAGAGATTCCCTCTCACTTTGAGGATTTCATAAGGATCAAACACTGTGCCTTCTCCTTACCCAACCTTTTCTGCTACACTTGTTTGTCTTTCCCTGTCCATCTTGTTCTAAATACCCTGCACAGGAGAGTGCTTCTTCACTTTTCACTATTTCTCATCATTCCTTCTCCCAGCTCAGAGAAAAGCCTGAAAATGCTGAGGAGCTCTCCACCACACCTCACCAGAAGGTGGGTTTATGTTGCAGAAAACGCTTACAAAATATGTATTTTACATATTGTTAGCTGTTCCAAGGCATGCTTATGGCTACTTATTTATATTCATCAGGTATCACAACATCTCAAGACAATTATCAGGTTGCAGTTTTGATATCCATTTGCTGTGTCACAATGCAGAGAGAGGAATGCCAAATCATGTCCCCTGGAAATGTGTTATATTTGAGCAAAAAGTTGAATTGGGGTGTCTATTTTTTTTTTTTTTCCCTATAGACTAGGAGAGCAAATAGCTAAGGGGGGGAGGGGAGGGAGGAGAGAATCTCACAGACTGGTTATCTGGCATTTGAATTAATGGATGGCAACTTGCTCTGCATATAATTTACAATCTGTATGTCCCTATATATAACAGCAATAGTAAGAACCAAAATCAGTTATTGTCTTACTGTTTTTAAATTTAATTTGCTGTTGCTTGCATCAGCCTTAAGTTAACATGTTCTACTGTAGCCACACACAGGAAAAAAAACCCACTGTGCTATAATTAAGGATGGGAATTTGTTTCTGTTTAAAGGTGCTCTAAAATCCACTGCTTATTTCAAATACTGCAAAATTTAGTGGGTGTCTAGAGGGTATGTTAGGATGTGTTAGTGTTGAGATCTGTGATCAGATGGATGAGCTGGAGATTGTTGAGGAACAATCCCTCAAGGCAGAAACTTTTGTGTTTTCTTGTTTGATACGTTCTTATAACATGTTGCTGACATTGTCCCTGGACAATCAAATCATAATTCTGATCATGCCTGATTGATCTCAGTTGCTTGACATTTCTCATTGCTGGCACAGAGGGCTCACTACCCAGCATGAAGTAAGGAATCAGAATTTGAAAGCCAGTATTCTCTAAAACCAGGCTAAACAGCTCACCCCACTCCCCCAGCATTCCCTGCATCTTGCAGTGAATTCAACTGAAGCAACTGCAGCCGTTCTCCATGCCTGTTTTCAGTTTCAAGAGGGACTGAGTAAAGGCTGCTGGGATGCACAGCTTAACTCCTCCGTTCTGTTTTCATTGGTTTTTCTGCACTAGATGTTCCGGAAATACAGTCATAAATCTTCCTCTGTCATCAGCCCAAATAAATCATGGCATTGCCATGAAACACGAGAGAGAATACAGTTAAGCTGTCCAGGAGCAAATCCAGAGGCAGAATAGTGACACCTCTAGTGCTGTAGAGGCCAAAATGTTTATCCTTCACATTCTTTGCTCACAAACAGCCTTAGGATCAGCACTGACAAATACCTTTTTTGGTATCCCCCAGGGGAAAATTCAATAACATCCAATATTTAAATGACCTTCGAAGGCTCAGTAACCTTCAGACTCTGAGGTATGACTGACAGTGTACCATAGCAGCGGCTGCATCCCTTAAACCATCATTGCAGAGACCTGAGTTAGCTTACTGTAGTCAAGTGGTGAACATCTCCCCCTCACGCACTTTCTGAGCTTCCTCCAGCTTTTATATCCCCAGCAGTACTGGCATAGGAAGCTCTCAGGAGTGCACACTTTTACATCCCTGACGACACTATGCGAGGGAGGTGGCTGGCTCTTGGGGCAGCATCTACTCACAGACTCAGCAGGTCATACAGGGCGTCAGTGAGTTTCTTACATCTCTCTGTTCCCTATCTAATCTTGATTCAGTCCACAGTGGCAATCCCAGCTTGAAACCTAAGGAAATATCTATAAAGCCGTATTATCCTTACAATCAGTTTGAAACTTGATTCTCCCTTTTCTTCTCTCTGCATGAGCCCTGAGCCCCAATTTTCTCAGTCTGCCAATGTATATCTGTCGTACAGTCAGCCCCGTGTTCCTTCCTTTGATTTCTTTTTGTCTTCTCCTCTACTACAGCTGTCTTATCATCCTTGCTTTATCTTTAAATGACTGAAGAAATATACAGGCTTTTTTCAAACAGCACAGTTTTTTACATTAGCCATAAAATGATGTACCTCTTTACAGCTGATATACTTCCCTCATAAGGTAGGATACTCTATGCATTTTGGAAAAAGAAAGAAAAGATGCATCTAAAATAGCTTTTGTGGGTATGAAGGGGGGAAATAAATAGTTCTGTTATAAAGGACCATTAACCAAGCCAGCTATGATTGCTGAGTGTTCAGAAGCAAACCCTATGAGGTAGACACATCGCACACATGCACATACGTGAAATGGTTGTGTCTTTTTTTCCAGTTCTTTTTGGTTTTAGGCTGAGGGGAAAAGTTGAAATATGAAAAGTTGAAATTTAGATAGAGGCAGAGCCAGCTTTGCCAATTCTTGTAATGTTATTGCAACTTTCTCAACTGTTAATGCTTTCTCTTCAAGCCCCAAATGCTAGCAGCAAGAAATTGCACAGGAATATTCATTTTTTGAGTACGTTTTGAGCCCTTCTGACCGCATGGAAAGGTTTGAAGCTGCTTGAGAAATGTAGCCTAAAGAGCAAAATAGAAAGTAAATAAAAAATGCAAGGCTTAAAATCTTACGACTTTTAAACAAGTCTGATGTTTTTCTAACCACATGAATTTTGAGGATGAGATTGGCAATACTGTGCATCATAGCTTTAATGCAATTGAAGAAAAGAGACCCGCTAGGTGTACTACTTAAAATGCAGGAAAGTGCTGTCCTAAGAATTAACTTAATCTTTTATGTTCAGGTACTGTCCTGATTCAAGATCTCTCTATGTTTATAGCCTGAGCAAGGCTCTAAAAGAAGTTATTTACTTTGCAAAATTAGACTCAATTATGTAGACAGAATTCATGCCAGTGCTGAGATTTTATCCACCAACTTTAAACCTAGAACAATATTTTTTACTCCTAAATTAGAAACTTCTGAAAATTCAGCTTATAATGATAATGTTGCACAAAAATCTTTCTCTCTTAATATTTTTTCATTGCTCTTTCTAGTAACTTTACTGTGATATTAATCTTTCTGAGCTTAGAAGAAAGCAATTTATTTCTAATAATTTATGCAGCAGCTACAGCATGTTTATTACCACACAGTAGACAGATCTGAAATATGTCAGTGAACATATTTTGCAAGCCACCTGTAAACACGTCACCAATAGAAAATAGCACAATTTTAAACCATCTTTCCAAATTACTGCAGAGTACAGCATATTCTTTGACTCTGTCAAGACTGCACCTCAGCGTAGGCCAGACAAACTGAAAGACCCATCTGATACAGGTTGTTGTTGAAGTTCACTGCATCTATGCTGGGTCAGGATTATTAGGGCTTCCAAGAAGCACACAGTTTTCATATGTGGAACAGCCCCTATTCAATACCCCAGGAAAGCTGCCAATCAACTACTGCTGCACTCAGCTGCTTCTGGGCAGGGGTTCTCCTCTGTGTGATCTGAGAGGCATTAACCATTCAGCTGGGCCGTTTCCCAGATTCTTCTTTCAGGATGCCTTTAGCATCGGCTGTGAAATAAATGTTCTGCAAACTGCCATGCAGTGCATTCGTCCTCCTTTGAAGGAGGACTCCTGGCTGCTCCTCAGGCTCTCGGTGGTGGCGAAGTCTACTTTATTCTTGGACGCTGAGCACTTGTAAGCCACTCTGTAGGGATAACACCTTACTCCCTGTTCGACAACTCTTCCCTTACAAACTTGCAATGTTTCCCATCGAGGACAGTGCTATTTGTAGTTTGTTTCAGCAATGATAACGGCTACTAAAGGAGACATACACTGAGATAAATGCTGGTAGTAGAGTTTCTCTGCATTTACACAAACAAACCTGCCCCAGACATGCACCTCATCCCTCCCAAGAAACATCTATGAACATGGACGTTTGAAACAGGCTCAGACTGATGCATGTAGCTACCAGCAGTGAGATATGTGGGATATGATTATTTCTTTTATATTTGTGCTTGTCCTTCCAGCCTTTGGGAAACATTATGTTTGTTGGAGGCTAGGCTTGCCCTTATGGACTCTACAAGACCATTTTTATCCCTTTCAGGAACAGGGATATTTGGCAGTACTTTATATCTCTTTGTTATATGGAGGTGATCAACATCTATAAAAACGGGGACAGAAACAATTCCCCCAGACTGGGCAACATATCAGAAGTGTTTATTGCACTTTATGGTGTCTGAGAAGAATGATTCAAATCAAAATCAAAATTACTCTCAGAAGAATTAATATAGCTTAGTTCATTTTTGCACAGGAAAAAGCAAAATAAAATAAATGATAACTGTTAAGCATAACATTGTAATTGCCTGTCTAGTAGACTATATTTGAGGTGAACTCCCACTGGCTTAACTTTATTTGTCATGCAATTCATTTTACACATCTTTCATCACAAAAATGCTTTAGATACCAGGAAAGACAAGTCAGGAGACAGTGTGTCGTGGTTTAACCCCGGCCAACAACTAAGCACCACGCAGCCGTTCACCCACTCCCCCCCACACCCAGTGGGATGGGGAGGAAATCGGGAAAAGAAGTAGAACTCGTGGGTTGAGATAAGAACGGTTTAATAGAACAGAAAAAAAAACTAATAATGATAACACTAATGAGATTACAACAATAATAATAAAAGGATTGGAATATACAAGTGATGCACAATGCAACTGCTCACCACCCGCCGACCGACCAACCCGGAAATCCCTCCTCCACCACGCGCCCGCCGCAGTTCCTAAAACGTCATATGGTATGGAATACTCCGTTGGTCACTTTGGGTCAGCTGCCCTGACTGTGTTCCCTCCCAGCTTCTTGTGCCCCTGCAGCTTTCTTGCTGGCTGGGCATCAAAGGCTGAAAAGCCTTGACTTTAGACTAAACATTACTGAGCAATAACTGAAAACATCAGTGCGTTATCAACATTCCTCTCATACCTAGCTCAAAACTTAGCACTGTACCGGCTGCTAGGAAGACAATTAACTCTATCCCAGCTGAAACCAGGACACAGTGGTAGCCTCTCAAAAAAAGATTGTACAAAGGTGTGATAAAACTGCAAAAGAAATTAATAATTTCAGCGGAAATCAAGAGTGGCATTTGTCTGACACTGGAATTCATTATAAATAAAAAGGAATGCAAACAACATAAATGAACCCAAATTTCCTAAACATATAACTCAAAGAATTCATTAAATACAAAACCATACTGGTGGTTTATTCTGTGTGTACTTGGATCTATATGTATGAAAAGTATGCTGTAGCTGGAAAATTATAGAACTGCTTCTTGAATAGTAATACCTTTACTTTATTATTCTTTTTAAAAGAGGTGTGTTTTTTCAAGTCATCATTCAAGTACACCCTTTTTTTAACATTTCATAGCTATGAAGCAAACTTTGAAACACTGGTATTTCTGATTCCTTGAACTGGTCCTAAAGTAGACTTTTGATATTGTAGTAGATTGTGTGGAGCATATTAAAGAACAGCTTCTTTGGGCCTTATAGCAAAGGAATTTGAAGTTCTTGGAGATCTTTACATTGATTTACAAGGAGAATAAATCTGGAAATTAGTACCATTAATATTAAGGAATAATGGAATGAAGTAAACAGTAATAATTATGCATGATTACTTCATATAGTTTAGTAATTCATGTATATGAGGTTAGGCTATGCCTCTGTTTCTTAAACTATACTACTTACACTATGCTCACCCTTTTATTGCAGGGCTGGAACAGTAGGGACAACTTAAAGGGTCACTGATCACTGCTTTCAGAGGACCACTGCATCCCAGTAAGAGATGTTAAACTACTTTAAGGGACATCATTTCAGGACCTCACAATGCATTTTTACAAATATAGGTGCGCCTATATACACATCACATGCAGAGAACAAAATATTTCTAATTCATATGAAAACTCAGATTTTGTGAGGTCAAACTGCAGTTAGATAGGTCCACCCCTCAATTAATGCATGTTGTTCTGGAAATGTTTCCAAAGCAGAATTCCTCATCCAGAGAGAAATCAGGCCTCTGCCTTGCCCAGAGTAGCAAAAAGCTATTCACCAGACTACAGAGCAGCATGTTCAGTTGTTCCAACCCAAAAGAGTGAAGATGAGAGAAGGGAGAGCTACAGGCTGGTTGACTTGAAGGAAACACGTGCCCAGCCTATGGCACGTGACAATGAACAGCTGCCTGTGGAGAGGATTATGATCTGTAAATTGTTATCACATTCAGTGGTCTGAACGGTGACCGCTGTCAGTTTCTTTTCAAACATACTGCATTGAGCCACAGGTCTAAAAGTTTGGTTGTCCCTCTGTAAAGAGTGATCTGTCTGCCTTTGGCAGTCTGCAATACAGAAAAACTCTGTTATGCACTTGCGGTTGTTCTTCATAGCAGAGAATTTGTATTTAGGGATTCAGATTTATAGGCTTTCCAAATGCATGTTAGAGCAATTTCACAGGTTATCATCCCCAGCTGCCTGTCCTTTCTCTCTGCCAGAGGTTATTGCTCCTACAGCAGAGACAATTGAATGGCTGGCACATTATGTGCACTGTTGATGGTCTGGTGTATCGATTTCAACTTACATTATTAACTGGCTGGGCTATGAGCATAGGTGGTAGAATGCCTTAACTTATCATCCCTGCTGGACATAGCTGCAGTGGTTAAAGTGCTTATCAGTTCCCACAGGTAATAGCCAAATCCCACAGGTACTGAGGGCAAAGCCCTAAATCCCACCCACGCAGGGTGCTGAGGGTTGCTACAAAGCACTGTTTCCCACACTGTGCGTCTCACTCTTTGGAAGGGGGCAGGAGGAGGAAGCGAGTGACTTCCAGTGTCACTGTGTCAGCACAGTCAGCTAACCCTGGTAATCAAGAAAGGGCTAGGTACACCCAGGTTTAGTGGGCCTAGGAGAAGTCAGCCTGAGAAACTTTCCAGTTGGGAGTTCAGGTGGCCAAAGTGCTAAAACTGGCCATTTGGGAAAAAGCCTGGAGAGGATTTGGAAAACTCAGTAATATGCGCTACAAAGCCTAACTTTTAAACAGTGCAGTGACCTGTAGGAACTACACTGTGAACCTAGAAGAAAATCCCAGGAGGCACCAAGTCAACCAAAAATAAGAAAGAAAGTGCGGTAAGGGACAAGTTCTAAATGGGAAACTGCCACAGGATGGCTGCTTTCCTAGCCTCACTGTGGAGCCCAAGAGCATCGCAGCCTGGAACACATTGTTCATGTAGTCACTGGAGTGAAGAGGAATGCAGCTTCAACATCTGTTCCAGTTCTGCAGGGGAAGGGACCAAACCGTTGTCTCCTACACGCCAAAGGGACTAGGTCACCTCGGAAGTGTGTTGTTGTGGAAGGTACACATCCCTTCTCTTTTGTCTGAATAATGTGCAGTCTGAAAATGACTAGTCTAACAGATATTTTGGGTATCTAGTGTGTGAATACATCTGGATCTCCTTGGCATACAGACAGCAAGAGGCACCAAGGGGCTGTTATGGATTCAAATCAGCAGTATTTAAGCACCTTGAGTATGAAGCAGTTACTCAAAATTTCTGAAATTTCTAATACCAACTTAATTTTGAAAGTAGACACCTTAATTTGCAAGTAGGATCTAGGTTCCGTGGTGGATTTGGCCTTTTTGACCTGGAGGTATTTAAAAATGTATCAGTGAATCAGTGGGAGTTAGGAACTTTGATATCTTATGTGCCAGTTTCCATCTGTAAGCTTCTGAATACCTTTGCAAGTCTGGGCCACAAGGAGTTCTTTGAACCACGCTAAAGTGTGAGGCTTTTCCACACACAGAAATGACCATGCTTGAGCAGAGAGGTTTTACCATGGAGCAGAAAAATGGTGTTTAGTAACATCAGATAGGCCCTTTGAGTTGGGCATTCCTGCACAGAAAATAAAATTGTAGAAGATATCCAGGCATTGTTAATTATATTCAACCCATTAAGCACAAGCATACAGAGAAAAATAATTTAGGATTGACAGGTTTTTGTATTGCTATCCTTAGGCTTACCCCATGTTTACAGTAACTCCCGTTGATTTCTGTTGACATTAACGGCCAATTAACAGTTAGATTCAGCGGCTGGCAGACTCCTGTTTGCCTATGCCAATCCCCACCTCCTGTTTGCGAAGTTCTCGTGTTCTCTGGATGTTGCTGCTGAAGCAGGGGCCAAAGAGTGGGGCAGCAGCAACTGTACCAGAACTAGCTCTTCCCAGCAGAAGTAGGTGTCACTGCCACAGCTTTATCTTTGGGGATGACAGCAGCAGAAAGTCGCATTCTCCAGTCTCCATCATGTGGCAACCCAGACCTGCTCTGTCCCTTCCCTCCAGCCCAGAAGGTGCAGCAGATTGAGGAGGGCCCGGCTGGAGGGAAGCAGTGGGACCCTTGTGTCTTGCAGGAGTGGGAGGTGGAGGCATGTGGCTGCATGGGGCCGGGGGCCGGGATGGGGGTCAGTGAGGAGTGCAGCTTCCGAGTCTAGGGAAGAAGGGAAGTAGACAGGAATCCCAAGAAAAGATGCATGGTGAGGAGGGGAGAAAAAAAGTGGGAATGAGATCTGCCTGCCCTGCTAGGCTTCCACAGCTCCCTGAAACCTTGCCTTCATCCCACTCAGAGCTCTTCAAGCTTCATTGACCCCCACTTACCATCATTCCTTTCCTCCAATGAGGTTAAATCTCCACTAACCCTTTCCAGTCCCACACGCAAAACTTTGAGGCTGTTAGTGATCTCTTTCCATCTCCTCAAACCCATTCCTCCTCTCCACCCTAGCCCCTCTGCTCCATCTTCACCCTAGCCCCTACAGTCCTCATGTAGCACCTCCCTAGCCCCGCCACCACCACCCCGGTGGCCTTTCCTCCCCAAGGGCCCTGGGGTCCTCAGTCTTGTGTACATTGTCGGGAAGCCCCAGGTGACCTCCACTGGCTGCTCCAACTTTGCTCCTGGTGGGGAGCATTTTGTCACCCAACACAGCCCTTTGAAGTGCTCCTCTGTTAAGTGCTCGCCACAGAGATCAAGGAGCACATAATCATATCCAAAGTATTCTGCCCCAGCACTATCATTTGCCACACTTCTCCCAGGGCCCGAACAATCAATACACGTCTATGGGTCTGCACCCATAGGAGTGCATTGGCAAAGATGAATTTTCCAGGATTTCAGTCTTCTATTTCACTGTTACCTTCTTTGTCACTGTTCTCTTATGGAGAAGAAACCCATAATAATGACATCCTGTAAAGTTTACATAAGGCAAGTGTTTCTTCTGTATCTTGCCTTTGTGATACTATCATCTATCCGATACCAGGCTTCAAAGTTAAAATGTAATGTTTTACTCAGTGATCCGCAAGAACCAGGTTAACCATACCCTTTTAACAGATGGAAGCTCTTTGAAATTAACCATCCTGTTTTGATGAAAATCCTGATTAACAATGTGGCCATGTATATTTTAGATAGGAATATATTCAGTTTTTTAATACCTGTGTCATTCTAGTAAATGTTAGCTTTGCTTCAAATAATTTTAGGGTTTTGAGGCAGTGGAAGAGGTTGCTAATTAGAAAGACAGTTTGGCATGGGATCAGATGTAGCGTGATACCCAAGTAAAGATAACTACACACAGCATAGTGTGTGTAAATGACACTGACACACAATAAATAACAAGAGAGTAAGTCAGTGGAAACTGAAATTAATAGAGAGAAAAATAGAGAAAATATAGAAATAGAGCAGAAAATAGAATTTTATTGCTGCTTTCTATTGTAATAGCCTCACTAGAAATGCATAAATTGAGTCCATTTATAAACTCTTAAATCCCCTACTCCGGATGAGAAAGAACAATAACAATGTAAAATTCATGGTATTTGTGACTGGCCTTTATCAACAAAGAGTAAACAGCCATGACTTCTAATAGAGCTTCCGCTGCCGATTTGACATCTCCACGAGAGGCTCATGCTAGAACTTCAGACTGCACAATAAATATGTCACAGAAGCTTAAGCATCTCTTAGCATAAAGTGATTATTATAGATCCTCGCCTTATTTGTCTCCCAGCTATTCACATTCAGGCTTTGAAGTGTCCAGCCCTACCATTGTTTTTTGCTCTTCTGAAGTTGCATAGAAGTTGTTCAGAAAATCAGCACCAGCATCTCTGTGACTGGTATGTAAATCAGAAACAAGTGGGGAAAATGTAACAAGCCTTTAGGGAGATGGAAGGGTTTTTTATGACACTTGCTTGATGCTCAAGCTAAGAGGAGCTATTTCTAAGGCTATCAGTTAGGAAGGAATGAATAACTGAGGTTATTAGCATTGGAATCATTCACTTCAGGACTGTTATTTCAGCTCTCATTTAGGCTCGTAGTTGCTGAAACTTGTTAGTGGCACAGCAAAGCTCTCCTGCTCTCAGTCTGTTTCTATCGAATTAGGACTCAGAGAACACTACTAGAATGAACTGACTGCCTTGTCAAAAAGGCCTCTTGTAAAGATTAAAAAGCTTGATGTGTCTAGATGTCAGCTAAATATCTCCTAAAGGTATCCTCAGGCATCCTGAGCTCTGTTTCTAGGTGAGCATAAGCAAGAACTCTAACGTAAGAAGAGTCTTACATCTTATTTATGCTCACCTACAAACAGTTTTCCCAGATGCTGAGATTAATTTGCTCTGTTTTGCTGAGAGAGTAACAGTGGCATAAGTTTTGTTGGAGAAATAATTAAGTGAAAAATAAAAATCAACAACAATTACGCTAATGAACAGTTATATAAAATCCGTTCATTAAAAAGCAGGAAATGAAAGGGATTATAACTCTGCAAGAATTTTAAACATGGGAAAGGTAATACAGTGGATAGCTAGATCTGTTATTAGATCACAAATAATGCCCTACTTGAGAGGAAAATTAGAGAAATAAAATTTTCCTCCTAAAAATATACCTACAGCAGAACAAAGATTGACTTGGGGTTGCATAAAAGAGGTTTTACTAGTACCTTTATTGGTTTTTCCTCCTAGAAAATAATAAAAAAATATATATATAGGCTGACAGATTTCCCATCCAGCCACTAATGTGAGAAAATGCCACCTGCTCTATACATATTGCCAGAAGTAAAGAGTGGAAGGTTTTGGGGGAGTCCAAGCCAGCACTAAGCAGCAATGAAGACGAGAATACAATATTTTTATTTGAAACATTTAAAGAAATGAAACTTTATCATTGCAGTCACAGATTGATATATAGTTATTTAAAAACAGGAAAATAGCTTATTAAAAACAAAAAAACTTGGAGGCAAGGTGAAAATTGAAAATGCCTTGGTTTACAGGTGTCGGTTTTATTTTATCCCACTTTTCTTTTTCCTTCTTCAGTAGAAAGAATGAAAGGCAAAACCAAACCCAGAACTGGAAAGAAAAAAGAGGTATTTGAATCTGCCATGAGTTAAGGACCTGATTGAAATTCAAATGAAAAAAATTAAAAAGCTGAATCTATTAAGATGGATTATTTGCCTACCAACCACAAGAAGTCTCTGTCAGGTACTCATTCACCTCTTCTGCACCATGCAGATAACTTACTAGTTTACTGCAACAACAGCAAGAAAAATTGAAAGCAGTGAAATGCACAAAATTGAAACTGAATATTTGTTTGCCCATATTTTCCTGGTTTTGCAATATAGTTACCAATTACTGGAGGCCACACTGACTTTCCTATGGTGACAGATTAACTATTACTTTCTTGCGTTTTTAATCAATAATTGTAACAAATCCCTATAAACTTTCAAAACATCATTATTACATTCATGAAAAGTATCTGAAAGTAAGAATATGACAACAGTACCTTTGTGTTGAGATTACTTTTCTTACCAGCTTTGAAGTTGGTTCCTGTCTGAAGCCCTGTGTCCAATTATGTTAAATCATTAAAAAGCAAATGATCTTGACATTTTATTTTAATAGCCTGACTTTGCTTTGGCCAAACATGAAACACTGAACTTCCAGGGTATGAACTTTCCCCACCAGTGTATGTTTTGGGAACACTGGGCTGAAGAGTGAATGAGAAGGGAAAAAACTGTTGAATCGATACCAGAGTAATAACCTCTTACTGAACGAATCACATGCTTTCTTAGATGGAAGGAAGAAGGAAAAATCTTGCCCTACTCTGTATTCTGATAGTTGTAAACATATAAATTATTCACAGCTTAATCTAGGCCTCTTTCTTGTTCAGACAATAAGCTTAAAGATTTCTATCTTCAGGACACTCATGCTTTGTGAACCCTGTGGTGCATTACCCAAAGCTATGTGAGAAAATAAATTGCATTTAGCTTAACAGAAGAAAATACTGCACATGCGATTTTAGTAAAATCCTAGATATATTTGCATTTCAACTCCTTATAGCTCAGAAACCATATTAATGCGTCTCCTCCTAGGGGACCAAATAGAAATAATCCAGAAGAGAGAGACAAGGGTGAGATCTAATGAGTAAGAAATTGTGCTTCAAAGAGAGATTGAAGGAACTAATGTCTTTTGTCTAAAGATACAAATGAAGATGGGTATTTGTCCAGGTGAGATCTCTAGTACATGAGATTATTGTAATATGAGTTGCTAGAGACTGAGAGGTTGTATGTGCCCCAAGAGAAAGAGCTGTGTCTCTCCTTCCTACTCATCTCGTAGTGGCCACCATCAAAGACAAGATATTTGACTAGAAGGATACCACCAAGGAAAAGAGGTAATCTTGTGTTCTTATGGTGGACGGAGGAGAACTTGCCCTTGCCCACTGTGCTTGTGTTTTTTATAACCTTACAATCCGCCATTTAGGAATTCTTTCAGAAAAATTGGTTATTGAAAGAGGGAATGATGTATCAGGAAGGCTGAGAGAACTGAGAGGGGATTCTTATCAGCACTGTTGCCAGTGGGAGGAAAACAACAAGATTATAGACCAAAGGCTTGTGGTTTGTGTTTAAACACCTGAGATCTAGAGTCAAAGTACAGGTTGCCGCTCATAGTTTTATAAGAGCTCTATTGCTAGGGGGCTAGATAGTTCATTTTTCTGTCAGGTTATTTGAGCTAGTGTTTTGAAACATTCTCTCTACGTTTTTTTTGGGGGGTGAGACATAAAGTATCACATTTGGTAGGATCCATATTAATTTTACAAATAATCAAATACTGTCTGAATTAATTTTAATTAATGAAATGGAGAATATTTTGGGGTGGGGGTTGGTCAACAATATACATATATGAAGAGGGAGTATGTCTAAGAGTTCAGAATTTTGCAAGAACTCTAGAACTCCCCTTGGAAGCATGGGTTTCCACGAAAGCAAACTGAAAGCTGCAAGCAATTAGCTCTGTACTTTTAGAATAGATTTTTCAATTGAAATGTAATAGTATATGCTAGGAAATGACTGGAGAACAATACTTACCTGTGCATAGACCAACACAGAAAAATTTAGTGTACAAAAGGAAGTGCAAATTGTCAACATTATAAAAACACAGGCATGTATTTAGTACAAGTGCTGAGTCCCCTACATCAGTTCAAGGTAATTATATGAAGTCCTGCTCTCACACTGCAAAGGCAAGTGGAGTCAGGAAATCTTCATAAATGCGTTTCTTCAGTGAGGGAGTGAAGTAGCACGAACAGTGTTCTCAGAGAAGAGGCAAGATTTGGTTTTGTGATTTCAGTGTGCTGCTCAGTGGGAAATGTAAAAACTATGCTTTAAAGGTATGACATAAAATAAAGGCCAAAGAAATATATCCCCCTAGCCAAACTGCCAAAAATATTTATGGAACTAAAAATCTCAAGAGCATAAAGCAATTCATACTATATTGATGTTTGTACTGGGAATCTTCCATTAGTAAATATATGAGAGGGAATAATCATATCCATCCATCTGCTTAGTGGCTGTTCAAACACAGAAGATGCTTCATGTCAATTATTAATCCTCCTGGGGATAGAAAACCTTTTTTTTTCTGGAGGGCTAGTTTTCTGTTTCTTTTTTCTCCCCCCCCCCCTCTTTAAAAATAATCTTTTTCTTATGGATTTCTTACAGATATTGACAGATACATTTTCTTCTCTGTACAGCTCTACCATCAGCCACATGGCTATTTTCTAACAGAATGATCAGGATACATGAACCAAATCTTTTTCAACTTACTCAAGTTCTTTTGAGACTCTTACTTCAGTGCCTTTGTTGCAATGATGGCTGTTCCACTGATAGTCGTTAAGACATTTGAACACCCATGTTATATCTGTTTTTGTTGATCAGGTAGTGATCTTTCTGGTTTCTGGCACAACAACAGACAGGAATGCAACAAATCTATTTACAAAATAAAAATCAGAAGTGTCTAATTTAGATACAACCAAAAAACCCCTAAACAGTAACCGTAGCTGCTGGTACTGTTACTTAAAAGCTAATGAAGCAAGTGATGTGTAACATCAAAGAGAAATTAACTTCAGTGAAAAGGGGTCATTTTCTGATGCTAGCCACATTGAGAAATCATTGATTTTAGCTGGAATGAAGAAACGTCACTTAGTTTTTTGTTGCTGCATGATGCTGCTTTTTACAGGTTGATTTCTGCCAGGATCATCTTCGTTACTAATGCCACTGTAATAGCATGGGAGAGTAGGTGCATAGCATCAAAGAAAATCTTTGCAATATGCACAGGTACTAATTCAACTTACTGATCAGAACTGTCATAGAGTAAAAATTAATTTAATCACACCAATCACTGAATATGACTCATCCTGAGCAACTAACTTTAGCAAATAAATGAATAAACAGACAAAAAAGTAAGCGTCATACAGTATGGTTACAAAATATTTTGCTTAAGTTATTTCAGAAAAATGAGGAAAACATCAATAATAAGATTACAAATTTTCATTTCAGTTTAGCTATCGTCTTTTTCAAAGGGTAGATAAATAGCATTAGGTATATAGGCTGTACAAAAGGTTTTCCTATGCTATATATCAGTGTTTCACTCTTACTACGATACTATTATTTCCTAGTATCTAGAAAGCCAAGTGAACTAGAATCCCATCATGCTGGGCAATGCAATGCAAATGCACATACAGCAGAGGACAGTCTCTGTCTCAGAGACCCCACACTCTCAATAGATATTTCCTTGCTACTAAGTCAGGTCAATGACAAAACTGAGACCAGGGCCCCGGAGCGTCCACACAAAGTTCCTGTGCTCCCCCTGCCCCAGCCCTGAGGAACCGGGCTGCGGCCAAGGCTGCTTTCCCACCATATTCCTCAAGCCCTGGCCTGCAGAGCTGGGCAGGAGGTCGATGTCAACATGGAGCTGCACGGCATTGATTTGCAGAGATACTGAGCAGTGCTATCACCTGGAGGAAGCTGGGTGAAAAGGATTAAAATAAGCGTCTTTCCAGATTTGCACTACAGCTCGTTACAGGCCGTTACCAAGATCCTCTGGGTTGTCAGGGTTAAAAGCACAAGGTAGAAGTTCAGGTCAAGTGTTTAGACATTGTAAACCTGGTCAAAATAGGTCATACATTTCTCAGAGTATTTCCAGTTGCTTTGATAGGATTTTCTTGAGGCTTTACCTGTAATGCTGTATGAGAGAAATATTTAGTCTTCTCCTTTTTTTTACTCTTTTCAAGCATTTTAGTTTCCAGGTTTTTAGCTTTCATTTCATATCAAGACGCTTCTTTCAGTGTGCAGCTTGTGGCTTTCTCTGTCTTCTAAGGAGACTGAAAGTGGCTTGGACACCAAAAACATCTGGGGAAGTAGAAAGGGATAGATTTTACTCTTGAATGGGGCTGGTTTAGATCCTGCAGACAGAGTTGTTTGGGGGAATAGCAAGACCTGAATGCAACCTTAAATGAGAAATTCCTGTCTCTGTACAGCCATAACCATACACAACTTAAATGCAGGCTGGACTTGCATGAGTGTCTACACTTTTGAGAAACAGAATTGTAGATGGTTGGCATCAGCAATTATCTTCTGCATCCATTTCCCTGCTGTTTCCTTTGTTATAAGTGTCTACTCTATAACATAGATAAGGAAAATGCTTGCTGAATCCTGAGCACACACAACAGCTAATGAACCAGTGAAGGTTTAAGTCTCTTAGTTTATGCTAAATGGTTTATAAGTTCTTAATGTACAATATGCATCATTAAAGAAATATATAAATGACAGTCTGTTGCTGTTTTCTTATGTAAAGGTAATCAGCACATTTTAGTTATATAGATAGAATAAATACATTTTATGGGCATATATCTGTCAGTAGCATGTGGTGGTTTTGATGCCATTATAGCGTGCTTTTGTCCTTCCCAGGTGGAAAAGGACAGATCCCAGATTTCTGCTGAAACAAAGGAAAATTAGACATATGGCTTGGTTTACTACAAATTGTAATTATTCAAAGTTATGTGAATATTAACAAACTCTTTGTTTTAAGGAAAATATGAATTTACAGTACCAGAAAATTCCCACAAATAAAACATGTCAGATATTAATAATTGTGATATATTTCCAATGGTGTAAAAGTTCTCACAAAAGCTTATGCAACTGCTCTTTTGCATTTCTTTCAGGCTCAAAACCCACAGAACCTCTGAATAAAATCCAGGTAAAAACACTAGGTTTCACCTGCTTCCGTGTCAAAAGCGAAGAAATAAAATGCAAATGCACGGCAATTACAAAGCACAATCACAAATCAGTCCCTCACGGATCGGTTTCTATTGAAAAATTGGCCAAGAGTTGAGAATCTTTTCAGATATGATCTACACGTCAAGTCCAAAATGAAAACAAAAACCTGACAGACTTTACCAAGTTTTTGACTGATAACATTTACACTGCTTTGGCGGCTATATAGCTTGGACTTGAGAGCTTCTTGCATTAACGGAACCAATACCTTCTAACCCTGATCCCCTTGCTCTCTCTGAAGGTACGGAAAGTGCTTTGGGTTTTTGCTCTGCGTTTCAGTAAACACCAGCTGTAAAACCTGATTCAGACTTCTCCCTGTTATGGGTTTGTGTGGCACGGTTTTCTTTGGTAGTGGGGGAGGGGGCTGCAGAGGGGGCTCCTTTAAGAAGCTGCTGGACGTTCCCCCGGCTCCAAAGAGTCGGACCCGCCTCTGGCCCAGGCCGACCCAGTCAGTGACGGTGGTAGCGCCTCTGGGAGAACAGATTTAAGAAGGAGAACCGGCAGTGGGTGGGGGTTGGAACGTGAGAGGAACCCCTCTGCAGATCCTGAGGTCAGTGAAGAAGGAGGGGGAG
>VYZV01030526.1:14526-25803 GCA_013401275.1 Pandion haliaetus | reverse complement strand
CTGACAGTAAATCATGATAATGCACAAGGAACAGTGACAGAACACTCCACTCAGTAAATCCAGGTGGAAAGAATACTAATGGCTGAGAAACATGAAAGGTCAAAATTCTTTATTCAAATACAAACTGTCATTCCAGTAGTTACTCGTGAATTTTTATATTTGCTTAGCATGTGTGCTTTTCTCTTGGCTTTGGTAAGCATAATGCTGTATCAGTGTTCCTTCAATGACATATACATGTGCATACAGTTGAAGTAATCTCACCAAATAAATGCTCAAAACAGCTTTGCAATACAGCTTCATGACTTATTCATGAGGCATGCTGTTTTCAAATGAGACCACAAATAACACACACCAAATGAACTTTCTTCTGAATCACTTCTACTGGTGTCTAATAACTTATACGTAAAGGTGCGTATAAGTATGTGTTTTATATTATAATTGGTTTTGTACCAAACTATTTCTAGGTGAGTCAGATAATGAGCAATAGCAAAATGCTTATCCCAAGCTTCGTGTTTTGCTACTGTGTGCTCCTGTAGAGATATTAACTATGGTTTTGCTCTAGGGATCTGTTTCTTTCTTCAGTCAGACTGTAACTGTTGTGGTTTTATGGGGAAGATATTCTTCAAGTTTCCATCCTTCTTCCAAATTTCCATCCAAATTGTTTACAGAATAAAGTTACACAGTGCTTGGGCTGATTTTATGTGTAAAACCTATNAAGATTTGTTGTCAACTGTTTCTCTGTAAATCAAGGCATTTCTATTATGGTGACAACTGAGAATTGCTTGTTACAACAACTTTTCAGAAAGTCATCTTTCTTTAAGCTTGTGCCCATAACTGCAGTCTTTCAAAGCCAGGCAGTATTAGTGCTTCATCTGCATAAAAAAATAAGCCTCATAAGGAAACCAAAGACTAGCTATGGATTGTTCTTAAAAAAACTAGTAATTTCTTACACATGCATTTTTTTACAACTCTTCCTCTGTGTAAGTGACTTCTTAGCTTTCAGTTCAAGGTTGCAAATAATAATGAGTATTGATAACCTGGATTCTTTGGAAATAACAGCAAATTAAAGGTAAATAATTTTGCTTTTATGCAACACATTTTTTCTATGTTTTATCCAAAATAATTTTGAAATAGTTGTTTCATGTGCAAAATTATTCAGAAGGTACTTCCCCGTGTCTGCTTACATGTGTATACTGTAGTATTCAGATAGCTTCTTGCTGGAACAGTTATTTTTCCCTTCCTATATCTATTGCTGGAGAAAATCCTATATCTATTAGTCTGGAGAAAAGGAGGCTGAAGGGAGACCTTATCGCTCTCTACAACTACCTGAAAGGAGGTTGTAGTGAGGTGGGTGCTGGTCTCTTCTGTCAAGTAACTAGTGACAGGATGAGAGGAAATGACCTCAAGTTGCAGCAGGGGAGGTTTAGATTGGATATTAGGAAAAATTTCTTTACTGAAAGGGTTGTCAGGCATTGGAACAGGCTGCCCAGGGAAGGGGTGGAGTCATCATTCCTGGAGGTATTCAGAAAGCATGTAGACAGGGCACTTCAGGACCTGGTTTAGTGGGCATGGTTGCTGGTTGGGCTCGATGATCTTAACTGTCTTTTCCAACCGAAATTGATTCTATGATTCATCAGTAATCACTATTACCATCTGTTATAACATCACGTTGTAAAGATACAAAATATTTTTTAAGTAAGGTATTCCTCCTTAGAGAGGGAAGGTCTAAATTCAAAGAGACATTTTAACACTGCACCATGTGACTTCCATGTCCCCCTTCCCCTGTAACAGACCTGTATGAGGTACCCCAGCTCCCTGCAAATGTTGGAGGAGATTTGAGCTCCTAAGAACTGGAGTCATGGAAGCCATGGAAGTTCAGGTGGGCCTCGGGGGTGAGCAGGTACAGCAACGTAAGGAGAGAGAAGCCTCTGGTGAGTATTCTTCACCATAAGTTGTGGCTTGAGAAGACATGTCAAGTGCTTTCATTAAGGAAATTAGAGACACTGATTAAGACACTCTTGGAGATGGAAGGCCTCCTTTCATCCCTCACTTTGCTTAAGTTAGCCTCAAGACTAGCCATAGGTCCCCCACGTGCCAGCAGAATGTTTTTACACCTACTTTTGGGGCAGTGAGAGTAATGTTCTCTCAGTTGTTTTTGCTGAAGTTGTTTACTTTATGCAAATAATTGGAGATTCATTTATTCAGAGGCTTGAACATGACTTTGGTCTACAGCCTCAATCTCTTCCTTTCAGACTTTTTTTTTCTTTTTTTTTTTTTTTTTTAAATCTGACTCGATGCATATTCAGTCACTAATGGAAAGTTAGCAATCTCCAGCAGCAAAGATTGGGATTGCCTCCTCTTAGCACAACAGTCCCTGGTGATAGCAGAATTTTGCTCATTTCTAAGAAACCTGCATCCAACTCCTTATTTTATGTAAGACAAAATGGAGCTGTAAAACTAATATTTTTTTCACCTCCTGAGTCCTCTAGCCATGGAGTATTAGCAAAAACAGTACCTGCATGATGAAGGCCTTGCCCCAGATGTCTTTTGTGTGAATCACAGCCTAGCCTGAGAACATCTGGCTAGCCTGACCACTAGAAGTGAGATAGGTCTAAGCTGCTTGGCCTAAGTCACTCAAATACGTACATCTGATCTGTCTGGTTTTCAAAACATAAACCCGGTGACTGCCACTGAAGAGAAACTATCAGTTCTTGAAGACAGCTAGTATGGAAAGATATCCCCAGCCCTTGTCACCCAAGAAATGTTATGATTAGGAGACAGGCTAGAATAAAGGATAACAGTGAAAATGTTGGTTCAAAATCTATGGGAAAGGATTTTGGTACTTGTGCATAATACAGTAGAAACAGATGTAAACCATCATAAACATAAGGCATAGAATTTTTTACATCTCATTTGTTATTAAATGTTGACTCATCTTTTAGGGCAATGAAAGGAAAAAGTCTCAGTCTGAATGATTTTAATATCATTCAGCATTGGGTTATCATTTTTCAACATTCTCAAGCTTTTTCACTGTTTACAAATAATATTTACTTACCGCTGCTCTTATTTTCCTTTGCTGTGGTTGTTCTTGTTGCCTCTTCAGCTGAAAAGTCAGTGCAATTTATTATTACAATTATTTGTACTTCCAACAAACTAAAACCATGTCATATGTAAAATCTGTTCCCCTAGGCTTATACGCTAGGTGACTTGGGGTACAAAAGTCATTCATTTTGAAGTAGTATCAGGTGATGAAGTCATCCTAGAAGGGAATACTTATTCATGTTTAGCAACAGGAAAGGGAGGAGGTCTGCACTGCATGACATGAATTTATTTAGATTGAGGGAACTCACTTCACCTTTCCCTTTGTGAAAGGTAATTTCCTCTGTCAACACTGGGACTGCTTTAGCGCTACAGATCAACACTGGGTAAGTTTTACTTTCCATGGGATCCTCCAACAGTAACAGCTCAGTAGGATGAATCCAATTATACACAGAAATATAGTGTGGTTGTTACAGAACATAAAAAGATGGTTTCTGGACTGGTATTTCAGTACATGCCAAGTTAGTGATTAAATGTAGATGAGCTTCTTTTGGTAAAGTCCAGGTTTTGTTGTCAGAAAACTTAAGTCAGTACAGTTGCTTGTTCCAGTTCATCAGCTGATTTTCTGTTCAAATCCAGATGCATCTTTTAACAGAAGTTTAAGTAAGCCAGCATGACAGAAGCAAAGGGCAAACAGTCAGTTTTTGGCAATAAAATCAACAGAAAATATCCAGAATATAAATACTCAGAATGTAGATATTATGAATGACATTTTAAAGTAACAGGCAATGGATTTTGATATCAACACTGGGCTATCTTTAGAAAAAGAAAGCAGGTCAGAGCTGCCCTAGCAACACAATGCACTGCTGATTCCTGTCAGCAGCTGAACACCTTTTCATGCATAAAGTGGGATGGCTAGTCAGGGAAATGGGAAGTAAACAGGAACATGATTGAAAGGAACACAAAATACAAGATTTTTTTTCCGATTCTACTATTATTAAATGAGTAATAAGAAGTGTATATAGCAAAAGTTAGTAGCCTAGCAGGAAAACGATCAAGTACCTCGTTCCTTCCTATGTTTTTTCCTCCTTGGTAAAGCATTACAATCACAATCCCCGCAGCACTACCTTCCAGAATATTAGTTGAAAATATTTAAGGAAACAATGTATCATATCTGATGGAATAGAACACTTCTGCAAGGGAATACCATGCATTCAAAATAGATGGCTGGTCCCCTGTACTGGAGAGCTAAAGTCTTCATGGTTTTGCACAAAATCTGCCTTTCTCCTTAAAATTGTGCAAATGTATATGATTTTTGTCAATCTACAACTGCTTCAAATACCACGTAGGAACTACAGCAACTCTTAAGGACATGTCTTTCACACCTAAACTAGACAGATGGAACTATAGTAATTACTCCCAGATATAAAGTTTTTCTATCTATCAGAAACATCTCTTAGGTTTTGAAATACATAACTAGTGACAGATAGAAAAATCTATTAAAATAGGTCAGTGGAATTAAGACTTTTTGTAAACAATTTACAAGCATTGGTGAAAAAACAATCAAAAAACTAAAACTCATGAGAGAAATTATCCATTGAAGACTATGCAGGAAAAGCCACACCAATTGATGTGAATCAGCCCATTCTACCTCTTACCCCACAACTGAAATACATTTCGTTAAACTTTTCCTTCCTCCAGAGTGTATGAAGACCAGGTAAAGGTCAATATCCTGAGAGTCTCAATGGTGGAAAAATGCCTTTGCAACTCTGGGATTTACATCACACAAGACCTGGCCAAAAGTTTTCTTTGTTCACTGGGAGTAGATTATGCCTTTAAGACATATTTTGCACTGGATGTAGACAAGTAGGCAAGTTTTATTCAAGGATTTTAGTTAATACCACCAATGCAGCCAGGGCATCATGTTTTTCAGCATGTTTTGCACAAGGTCCCTTGGAACTGCAGATATTTGTTTGGGAATAATAGCAGCTACTTTTCATTTCATAAGCCACGTTTAGCGTTCCTCATTCATCACGTATTAACCGTGGCAAATTCTCCACTTGGAGTCCACTGCAAATCCACTTGCTGAGATGAAACAACATCGTTATTGCAGGAAGCTCCAGAAACCCAAGCTGAACTCTAACCCTAGCTGCTGTTTCTGCACACAAGTATTTACTTACCAGGTTACTTGGGTCCTGCCTGGCTAGAGCAGCTCTCTGATACTGGTGATGCTGGGGAGCAGAAGGAGGAATACAGCTGTATATGCTAATGTTGTGTGAAGTTACCCATGATAATGGATTCCAGTAACTTACAGGGCAAGGGGAAAGACAGCAAACTAGCTCAAAGCCCAGTGAAAATACAGAGTGTGTGGTGACTGGAGGAGGTGCAGGAATCCTGCTTGTGCATTCATAGGTCACTGGTGGAGAGGGGCAGGACTTGGCTCAATACATGAGCTACCTTTAAAAGGTTCTTTCTGAGTTAGCTCAGATTCAGACCGTGTTAGCTTTAAGAGGTAAATGTAATTTTGATTTGAAAGACGCTTCTTGTAACTTGTAACCTGGCTCTTTCCTGTATACTAAGGCAAAGAAGATCTTTTTTTAAAACAGGAAATACATAATAGATGATGGCTCCATGAGCAATTACATTATTACTGAATAATTTTATTAAGGGCCAAACCCAGGAACATTAGCCCTTGCAACAAATAAGGATTGGTCACATCTAATTCATCATCTCAAAAACAACCAAGGAAATTATGTTAGCAATTAAAAATTAATGCAGTCTACAGATTAAATTAAAAGGGAAAATTAATGAGTGGGAACTGGATCCTCAGGTGACTTCTTTCAATAGACTCTCCCCGCAGTAAGTAGGACTTCACTAACGGCCATCATCTGAGGATAAAGCCTTCCAAACACACTGTTTTTCAGCCATATTATGTAGATAAGTTATCATTTAGTCCTGTTACACACCTCTAATTTTAATAACCCCAGTTAGCTTGGAAGGCATCACGATCACTGACAGAGGATAATGCTTGTGAATCAGCAGACACAGTTACCATCTCTGCCATAGCCATTGATTTGCTAACTGGCCACGGGCAGAGTAACCTTATCTTCCCCTGTCTGGATTTTATCAGCTGTCTTGTGAGGATAATAAAATAGTTGGGAGCTATGAATACAGTGTTATTGTATGCATTATATTACCTATTATAAACAGTAGGGCTGTCAGAAACTACAGGGCATTTAAACACAACAGAACTTCTGGTGGTTTGCTCTGTTTGGCTCTTGTGGAGGAAGAAGGAATCTCAGCAGTAGCTTTCTCTGGGCTTGGGATGTTTTCCCAAGCCTACTCCAACAGACCTGCAGAACTGCTCCTTCAGCCGCCTTGTCTAGCCCTGGGTTCTGGATGCGGGCACAGCCACGCTTACATCCTCAGGTGTGTGCCGCAGGCACAGAGTGGTTCCTCTCATAGCTGATACTGCAGGGGTTTCCAGACCAAAAGGCATGAACTTTTAGCTCTGTTAGCTTTCACAAGGTGCAGGTATATTCCCACCGGCTACAGGTTTTGTACCACAGGTTTTCCCACCACCCCCAACCCAAAAGAACATAACTACCTTTGCAGTGAAATAGAGGGAGGACATACGTGAGCCAGAGTCACCTCAAACTTCCAGCTGGCATGGTTCTGTGCAGTGCTACTTGTATTTATCTGCTGAAATCCAGGAGCAGTTTGATGTTAGGCCCAAACTGCTGTATCTGCAACCCCACTGTCTCTACCCTCAACCCAAGGTTTCAAGTTTGGCTTACAGATAGCCAGTTTTAGGGACATATGGGTCAAGCATACTCATAGCTTGAGACCTCCAGCAATTCAGCTCCAGACACCTTCTTTTAAGCAGCCAACACCAAACAGCAACTGAACTAGGGGATATCTGTAGCTGAAGACACAGGGAACATTGCCAGCTTCTGTGAAATTGTCCAGAGGGAGAGAATGTTAGCTGGAGCTGTTGATGTGATGAGGTGAGATATACAAATGCACTCAGAGATTTTAGGGCCACGTGGAAGAAGACTCTCATGGCTGCCTGGCTGACCATATCTCCAGGGTTGCAGGATCTCAATTGCAGCTGCTCTGGAAAGCATCTCTTCAGCAACCTTATTAGCTTTCCCCTGGTATATGATAAGGGGAAAAGCAGACAACTTTTGCTTTGCTTTTTTCCAGGGCAGAAAGCTGTGGTATTCTCCCTCTTCCTTCTGCCACTTGCCTGTGAAAAGAAAACAAAAAACCTGGGATGTGAGGCTGGTCTAACATGCTGACCTGACTAAGGCAGCTTTTAGCAAGTAGTAGGTACATGTAGCAGCTGTGTTAGACTGATGTGTGGGCGAGGAGCCACAAGCACGTTAATCACTGAGAGTGGACATGTGGGCAGGAGGGAGTGCTCCTGCTTCAACACAGAACCAAACCCCTTTTTCTCAATGAATTTAGGATCCTCTGTGACGCTGGACACCTTTCTTCACAGTGTGTTTGGGCAAGAGATTAGTTAAAAAACTGTAAGACAGACCGAGGAACACTGCTTGTCTTAAGGGCTGGCTTAGTGGTGTTGCGAGGGGAGTGCCTGCATGCTGCCTCTTCTCATTCTTGAGGCCTGTGACTCTGCTGGAGATGTGCTGCCTTGGTGTAGAGTGTCAAACCCAAGTAGCTGGCTGCTGTGACAAGTCCTCTTCTCTTGCATTGCTGTGGCACCCACAGCAGACGCTCCCCATCAGGCTGGGTTACCAGGATGCTGTGGGAGGGGGGTCCAGCAGAGCCAGCTGGGATGCAGATGGAAAAGAAGACAGTCACTTGCAGTAGGTCTGGATGTGGTTTTAAATGTAGGAGGTACAGCAAATACAGGTAGCTGGGAGCGGTATGTTCCTGAAACTGCTGTGAATAGCTCATGATTAAACTTTCTCAGCAAGCTTACAGCATCAAATGCTTTTCCTGTGATTTTATTCAGAGACTGTAAAGAACTTGAGGCTTAATTAGAATTGGTTAGTGCCCCTTCTCTCTTAATTGACACTGAAGTCAAAGCAAGGACTCTCCTCTCTCCAGCAAAAACGAGCTTTCATCTTACATCTCCCTCTGTGAAGTCTGTTCCAGGAGTGGAGAGGGAGCAGTCTCTTCCATGTTAATCATTTTGTTAGTTTTCTGTGGGGGCAGACTGTTATCTCACAGGTGATCTGGGGGCAGTCAGTAGCACCCAGAACACACAGGGAAGACAGCCTTGCTACTGGGCAAAATTTAGGTAATAACCCAGCTTTTCCTACATTTGTTTCATAAATAGTTTTGGTGTTGTAATAGATAATGTTAAAGCAGAAAGAGCTGTTTGTATGTCTGCTGACTAAATAGTTTTAGGTTAAGATCATCATGGGAAATGAGAGGAAGGAAGCTGTGTGCCTTAAAGTCTTACTACATGCTAATAAATAAACCAAAAGAAAACCCCACTTACATATGTTTTGTTACTGTTGTTACTGATAACAATCTGTAGCAGTCATTAAAGAAAAGAGGGCCTTCCAGTTATAGAGGGAAATAATAGAAAATATTTCTGGTAATGTACCCCTTCCTTTTATTGGTGAATGAAACTTTTACTTGCAAAAATGGTATTAAGTACCTTTTTTTTACCAAAAAAAAGCACGCTTCAAAGAAAGGGGTGAAAATTAAATTTTGGCTGCCGAATTTCTTTTAGCAAGAATTTTACTTTGCTGCACCCACCATTTCATAAAATTGCTTGTTGTAAGCAATCAGGTAATGCCAAAAATGTAAAGGATTTGCCAAAACTGGCTCCTGTTGTAGATTACAGTCATTGTAGATATATAAAACAGAAGCTCACAGAGGTAATTAAAAGGTCAATTTCTGCCTATGTCTGGGAGCAGGCAAGTCACACAGTCAAAACTGTCTTTTGGTACAAGAGGTATCCCGCTGAATTTAACAGAACTGATTTAATTGAGAACAACAGCATAACTTGATTCACAACTGCACATGAATTTGTATGAGAAATCTAAGACATGATGTAGACTTATGGAAATGTAAGCAATTTTGGATTGACATAGACAATTCTGTGCTTCGAATTCTTAAAATGATGAGGTAGCCCCTACAAAGGAAAACAAGCAATGGTGTACTTCAATGTCATTACCTTTCACATCACTATCACGTGAACCTAAGCCCTTCTGCTCTGTTGGGTTCAAAGCCTGAACAAAGTGCACCGTATTCTTTGCTGTCTGAGAGGGATGTTGATCCTGACAACATGGCTTTCTGGTGAGACTTGTTTCAGTGTCACTTTTTTCTGAATCCTGAAACCTTACTGTTAATAACTTATGGTATGTAATTGATGTTACCAGTATGAGTCTTAATCAGAGGCTTCTCATGCAGTGCTTGGGCATCATTTGTTTGATGAAGTGAAAATATGCTGTGTATGTGAACTAAATTATATTCTTGCTCATATTGACAACAAAAATAGATTAAACAAAATGAAGAAAAAACAACCAGATGTGATCTGGGAAAGGAAATGTAAATGTTTGGTTTGGGAGACTTACCGGGGTGATAAGGGTAAGGAAGAAAATTTCCTTTCTGACAAGCCCGTAA
The DNA here is from genome assembly GCA_013401275.1 of Pandion haliaetus. Lineage (NCBI taxonomy): Eukaryota > Metazoa > Chordata > Aves > Accipitriformes > Pandionidae > Pandion > Pandion haliaetus. Next base: position 16,158 of record VYZV01030526.1, on the reverse strand, counting down.
TGGGAATGTATGCAATCATAAGACAGCATCTCCAAATCCATTCTGTTTATCCATGTTATCTCATCCAACTGAATGAGAATTTGAGTTCTCTGATCAAATGTACACACTCCACACTGCAACCCACACTGGCTTGTAGACAAACAGCAATACAAAAGTAATTTTGATATAGTTGTACTTGTGACTATGAGACTTTTGGGCTGTGGTACAATTCCCCATGAGCTTCCAGGGGCAGCAGCAGTGACAAGGAGGGGTACCTAAGCAGTCCCTGCAAATCTTGTACACATGGTGTCCCTTCCACACAGATCTGGTAGCAAATGGTGGTGTGACTCCACCAAGATCACTGATGCCATGTCGAGTTTCTTGCAAGTTCCATTCCATTGCATTTCCCTCAGTCTTGGAATGACCTCTTATCACGTGCACCTTTTTCACCTTAGTCTCTTGCACATTTGAGACCTAGCCTGTTTAGTCATGCTTCATATGGAGCCACTGCCTGATGTTCCAGTTCACTTCTGCTATGGTTTTGTTTGCATTCAGAAAGATTTGAGTTCAGTGAGATTAATATTGTCTTGTATATGATTACTCTTTATTCAAGCATAAGTGCCACTGAAGATAATAGGAACTGGAGAAATGAATCCTGTATATCTACATATATATTTATCATTCCCATCCTAATTTCTAGCCTACAATCATACCTTAGGGATTGGATGGACTTCTAATGTGTCTTCCTAGAAACCAGCTCTGCATCCTTAAAATGTGAAATCCGTTTTTCTTTTCTTTTCCTGTCATTGCTCTGCCAGAATAAACAGCAGCTAAATCATAAAACATGTTGGGCTTTTTGGAGTTACTGTACCATGAAATGTCAGCACATATAGTTTTAATACACTGTGTGTGGGATTAAACACACAATAACATTAGTTCTGATAGATTTAACAACCAACACCTCACACAACACTCTGAAAATGTGTAAGAAATCCTGAAGAGTTTAGTATTAAAACTCAACTGATGGCCAGAAACAGTAATACCTGTAAGCATTAAATTAGAAAGGTTCTTTGTCCATTTGTTTGTGATTTTTCTGATATCAAAGTTTAGTGACCGGCTAAACTGAGGTACCCAGTGGCATTTTAGATTGCTTCAAGTGTCTAAGACATCTGCAAGGAGCTGGCAGGTATGACATACAACATATGGGAGACCTATGCCCTTCTGCAGTAGCAGCCATATGCCAGGTAGGATACCCTAGACATTTAACGTGGCATTGGATGTCTGCTTGGGAAGCTATGTCCTGTCCCTTAAATCCTGTATTTTTCCATCAATTCATTTGCCATTAGCTGTTAGAACTGAGAGTAATTAGCTGAAAGTTATTGTTTGTCCTTCAGGGGTAGGAGATAGCTCAGATACATTGTCTGTGGAAATCTGGCAGACAGCTGATTTAATTCAGCCCTTAAAAAGGGACACCAAATGTTATCAACAAAGCTGAAAGGAAATATTGTTGGCTATAGGTGTGAAGTCTAGTTACTTGGGTCTACTGGGTATGCATGTTACAGATAGGAAGATGTTATGGGTTTGTGTGGCGCGGTTTTCTTTGGTAGTGGGGGAGGGGGCTGCAGAGGTGGCTCCTGTAAGAAGCTGCTGGAA
>VYZV01030526.1:0-14202 GCA_013401275.1 Pandion haliaetus | reverse complement strand
CCCCTGAGGAAAGGAGCGGCAGAGACAAGGTGTGGCGAGCTGACCCCCCCAACCCCCCCATCCCCTGTTCCTCTGAGCCGCCGGGGGGAGGAGGGAGAAAGAACCGGGAAAGGAGCTGAGCCGGGAAGGCGGGAGGGGTGGGGGGGAAGGTGTTCTGAGGTTTGGTTTCCCTTCCTAATACCCTTGTGTTTTGTTTTTGATTTGATTGGTAGTAAATGAAATTGCTTTTGTTTCTTCGCCAAGTGGAGCCTGTCTTTTGCCCGTGACCATAAGTGGGGAGTGATCCCTCCCAGTCCTTGTCTCGACCCACGAGCCTGCCTTTGGATTTTCTCCTCATCCCAACGTGGCCAGGGGCGGGGGTGGGGGGGGAGTGAGCGGCTTCGTGGTGCTTTGTTACCGGCTGGGCTGAAACCAAAACCTCGACAGATGATTAAGGCAAACTAATAGAGCTTTCTGAGGAAGGGGGTGAATAGATACGTGAATAGATGCTTGCTTGACTGGACTGTATGTGGGCAGATCTGAAGGCTGATTTGCTACAGGGGTATTTTGATAAGAAGACTGCAAGGTTAGGCTGTACCAACAGAACTCCTTTAATGATCTTAAAGTAGAAATTATATGAATTGCTATTCAGCCAACTAAAATGTAGTTGGGGGAACACATAGTTAACAAAATATTTGCAAAGTAAATGAACTGCGAGAATAAAACAACATGCCTGAGGGGTTAATTCTTTGGGGTGACTTTCCAAATAGTGGCAGCTATTCATTACAAAAGAATAACCATCTGTTTAATATTTTTGCACGTTAGTGTTCCTTTGACTGTACTAATCATTAATTTTATGCCTTATTTATTTGGGGTTTTTTTTCTGTCCCAGCTGTACAAACCCACAGTAATAGCTTTCAGGTAGATATCCAGATATGCAAATGGAATAGCTGCACCATTTCACCTGGCTCGATACCCAAATATTTCCCATTCAAAAGGAACTTCAATTTGGTAAAATAGAACACTAATTTAAAAATTAATCAATTTTCAAATGTAGGAAAGGGCTCATCTATCTAACTTAAGCTTGCAATCTCTTTCTCTTGTTAGTATTTTCTAGTCATGATTCAGGTATATTTATCATATTTAGATAACTATTAGATTGTTAAATAAGATTCTGACCTAGAGGCTATGAAAGTCAGTATAAGTCTCATACATTACTTCAGTGGGAAGTGTATAACACTGATTTGCTTAGTACCAAGCAGGGACCTGCACAAGCTGGCTCGATGGGCCGAGGCCAATTGTATGAGGTTCAACAAGGCCAAGTGCTGGGTCCTGTACTTGGGTCACAACAACCCCATGCAACGCTACAGGCTTGGGGAAGAGTGGTTGGAAAGCTGCCCAGCAGAAAAAGGCCTGGGGGTGCTGGAGGACAGCCAGCTAAATATGAGCCAGCAGTGTGCCCAGGTGGCCAAGAAGGCCAATGGCATCCTGGGCTGTATCAGAAACAGTGTGGCCAGCAGGAGCAGGGAAGTGATCGTCCCCCTGAACTCGGCACTGGTGAGGCCGCACCTTGAGTACTGTGTTCAGTTTTGGGCCCCTCACTACAGGAAAGACATTGAGGCGCTGGAGCGTGTCCAGAGAAGGGCAACGAAGCTGGTGAGGGGCCTGGAGCACAAGTCTTCTGAGGAGCGGCTGAGGGAACTGGGCTTGTTTAGCCTGGAGAAAAGGAGGCTGAGGGGAGACCTTATTGCTCTCTACAACTACCTGAAAGGAGGTTGTAGTGAGGTGGGTGCTGGTCTCTTCTGTCAGGTGGCTGGTGACAGGATGAGAGGAAATGGCCTCAAGTTGTGGCAGGGGAGGTTTGGATTGGATATTAGGAAAAAATTCTGTACTGAAGGGGTTGTCAGGCATTGGAACAGGCTGCCCAGGGAAGTGGTGGAGTCGTCATCCCTGGAGTTATTAAAAAAGCATGTAGACAGGGCACTTCAGGACCTTGTTTAGTGGGCATGGTTGCTGGTTGGACTCGATGATCTTAAAGGTCTTTTCCAACCTAAATGATTCTATGATTCTATGAAATTATCTGTTATCTGATCTATTGGATATGAAAGGGGTTTGACAGCAGTGATGTGTAGGAATATATCTGTTTTCCTTTTATTTATGGGCTGACTCTCCATCAGTTACCAGAGCTTAAACTTGTCCATGTAAGATGAGCTTCAGTAACTGTTTTTCAAGGGTATATAGACACTCCATGATACTTGTGAAGACCACTGGAATTAAGAGGTTTTTGAAATAGCATCATTTAAAGCACTAACTGCATTCTTCATGACAGTCATCTATGGTACATGAAACACAGACTAGGCACAATAAGAAAAATTAATGATAGAGGTCATGGGTAATACTGGTCACCACATGCATAACTCAACATTTGCAAAATAGTTCATTCTCTCATATCATTGCTTTTGGACATATGTTTAACAGTCATCAGTTTTCAATTTGTGTTAGTATTTAACATCTTTTATTTCCCAAGGGTTTTAAATATCTATGTTAGTATGGCTCCTCAGATGGCATTTTATAAAGAAGTGGAGTAGGAATGGTGCTAAAGACTGCTAACAAGTTGTCTTCTGTCACTAAGGGCTAATTCCTCAAAGTTCATTGTGCATGTTTTGCACAGTGCTCCTCTGGGCCCTGACTGTTCCTGGAACGTTAAGTGTGTTATCACCTACTTCATGGGCAGAAATCCAAGCAAGTATACTAGAGAGAATAAAATGCTTTTTTGTGTATGTTTAGACAATTAACAGCTATCCAGTAATTGGCTTTCATATCTTTCCTCAGGCGTTTTTGAAGGGACCTTCAGTGACACCATGGGAAGGCTCAGGCCTCTTCCCATTAAAACATTTACCTGTAGCATGGATTATGTTCAGGTTGCTTTTGTTTTGTTTAACTTCAAAAATGGGTGGGGAAGGCCAGCGTCTCGGGCTTTCTAAAAGCCTGTTAGGACCTGAACTTCCAGCTTTTCTAATTATGTTTAACAGTTATTTTGTCTCATTGCTATTTGAAGAGGAGGCAATGAATCTTAGCTGTTAAATAATGAATGCGCAGTAATGGAACATATTCCGAAAGTTTTAACAGTTCATTCACACTTAATGGCAGAGAAAGCACAAGGAGAGAGAAATGCATCTGTCAAGATGTAATATTGAAAAAAAGCACTATCCTTATAGATTGTAATATTAAAATATTAGATTATTAACAAACATCCTATCCAAGTTAAGTATCTCATAACTTTATTGTAGCTGAGACTGTAACCATTCTAATCACAGCAGAGGAGTAATTACCTGAATTTGTAAGAGCAAAACACATTTTTACCAGCAAGCGATTGTAGGAGGTATTTCAGGATGGAGTTGATACATGAGACTGCTATTTTTTGCCATAGGCTATGTCTAACCTGAACAATTGGGAATACCATTTCTGGGTTCAGGTGCTTATTTCGTCTGCATAATGACTCTGCATTGACCTAAAGACTACCATACCCACCCTGCTCCGTTTTCAGACAGGCTGAACAGGACAGCCAAGGAGCAGGACCGTAGGGAATGCTGAGAGTTTTCATGTCCTTATAGACCTCCTTCCTTGGGCCACTTATTCAAACACCTTTAGCTCACACAAAAAGATTCTGCACATAGGACATATACAGCTTAAATGCATATGGTAATTATTTATTATGAAATGTGAACAAAAGACAGCTGAGTTTTAACGAGCTACTAGTCTAAGCCTTAGTATGCTCACCACCTCCAGTAGGACTCCCAGGGGCATTCAGCTGGTCAGGCAGGTATCAGTCAGGAGGATGGTCAGGCTCCACTTCTGGAGATAAATCCTTGATGTTGCTGAGTTCCCATCTTCCACCAAAAATCTCCTTTAGTATCTCATGCCTCTCCATTCGAGTGTTTTTTCTCTTGAATTCTCGAGCTACTCATGATCATTTTCTTACCAAGCCTACCTGTTTGAAATTTTGCCTTTCTTACGGCTCTGCAGAGGGTCACACAGCTCCCTTGTGCCTTAACAATTTCCTTAGAAGTCCGAGCCAAGGTTACATAGCTGGGCTCCGTCAGAGTGAGGGCCATAGGTCCTTAGAGCATAGCTGAACCCGTACCAGGGTGAGTATTGTGGAGGGTATTGCACAGAGTAGGTTACACCCTACAGCATAGATAGAATCCCTGAAACCCATCAGACCTTTAGCTTATTTTTAGAAGAGTCAGAATTTCACCTGTGGAACAGAGAAATGCATCGCCAGGTCTTTGTTCTCACTCTTGACCAAAGTACCTTAACAGGAATAAGTATGGGACATGAAAGACAAAACACTTAAACAACTCTGCCCCTGTAAGCACACAGTGTACATTTCTAATCTTCAATGGCAATACATTCCGAGAAATTTTCACTTCAAATCATTTTTTAATATCCAAAATACATCTTCACTTCAGAATGCTTTCTTTTCAGTTGCACATTTAAATAACCTCTGTTTCTTTCATATATTTTGCTGTAGCTAGTGAAGATTGTTTTCTGAAAAGATTAGCGAACAGTTATTGTAATCTCTGTGCCTCTGTGCACAGAACAAAAGAAAGAACATGCAAATTTAGGGGTGGGGAAGGATCTGAAAGAAATTATAACGTTATTCTCTTCTGTATTACTTAGCAGTAATGCACTATTCATCAGTTCTCAGGCTAGATCAGTTCCTGCATTTTTAAAGTATCGAGTAGTTTACTACATAGATTATGTATGAAGACATCTGGAATATTGAGAACTTTCTGATTGTTTATGAAAACTGCAGCCTTTATCTTCATAGCTGCTCCTCCAGAAAATTTAATCAGAAATGCAAGTCACTGTGTTTCTTGGCAAAATGTGCACTGTGTTTCCATACATCTAAATGCACAGTGGAAGCCACACGATGGTGATCTAGCAACAGTGATTGTGCAGGTAGAGCTAATACAAACAGATATTTATTTACTTGAAAGATTCTTCTCCCTGATACCTCATAGCCTGCTCCCCTGTGTTTCCTTCCCTGCCCATCTACAGATCTGAATTTGTCAGTTATCGAAGTACAGAAGCCACTGCAGGATTTATCTTCTGTATTACTATCTTTCAAGGCTTGTGTTTATACAAAAGAAAATATTATATATGTTTTGTGACAGAACTTGAACCTACAATATACTGGGTGGTAGAAAGGAGGAACTGGGGCTCTCATTGGTTTTTTTAATCTTTTAAAAAAAATGAAATATCAGAACCTCTGTTATATCCTAAAGTATGAAAGAGGAACACCTTATGTTGTACAATGCCCAGTTCAAACATTTCATCATTAATGTCCTTTTATTTCAGTGTTAGGTCATGAAACATATTTCAGCATGAATTTTTAATTTGCAAGTTTTGGTTGATCTACTTACTGCAAACCATGCAGCACTGAAGAGACACCAGCCAGGACTGAGACAGGGGAATAGCTTTTTTCCTCCTCCTTTTCTAAGCTGCAGAGAATGCTACTGGTTCTGTAAAAATCCTGTTGGAGACACTGCATTGTCCTGTGCTCCCTAAATGAGATTACCTTCTTTCACCTACTTTTTCTCAAGGAAATACTCTCTTCTAGTGTTCAGTAAGAACATGATACTATTTTTTTCTTCTTTCACTGTGATTTAATTTTTACATAACCTTCTCCCTGCCCCAAATCCTGCCTACCCTACCATCCAGAAAACCCAACACCATGACACACATATCACCCTCAAAACTGAAAAAGATCTGAGGATGAACCTTGCCACATGCAGGGCAATTGTTTGTCAACAATACAAATGCTCACAGAAAGCTCTCTCTACTCTATGCAAGAGCATTAAAAACCTATTTTCATTATCCTCATCAAGAATTAGGTCATGTCTGTTGTCTTTACCAGAACAAAAAAAAAGAAATGCTTCCTCATACAGGGAAATTTTCATTACAAATGATGTGACTTTCAACATCGCTAATAGACAGAGAAACATCTGAGGTAAGAGCAAGTGAAGTCTTGGAAAGAAATGCAGACAGCTACCCTAGCAACTCTCTCACACATTTTGATAGTAGTTCAGATCTGATAATATTCCTGTCTCCTGTCAAGTGCTTAAGTCTCTGGACTCCAAGGAAAAAAAAAGTGCATTTTACTAAATGGCTGAGATATAGTACTGGGCATCACTGATCTAAGTAATATAATCAGATGCATTTGTTTATATATAAGGAGATATTATTGTGTTCTAATAGCTGCTAGGGTGTTTTCACAATTATTTTTAATAGAGAAGAGGTTACTTTTATGCCCAGCTTTTAAAAAGACCAGGACTGTCCAGGGAAGTATAGGGCAGTGAAGTGTTGGAGAGATCACCTAGACTCCACGTCCAGTGGTGGGTCCAAGAAGGTTGTGGAGAAATTGGAGAGTGTTCAGCAGAGTGCTGTGAGAGGTCCTAGTGCATCTGACCAGGGAGGAGGGGTTGGGGGAGCTGGGCTCTTTTCATTTGGAGACAAGGAGATCAATGTAGAGGAGGAAGTGGAGTGGTGTCCCTAGTTGCCTGAGGGAGCATTACAAAGAAAATGGATCCTGTTATTGGCAAATGCCAGAATAATCGGCAGTTGCAATTTGAGAGGTGCAGATTGGAGGTTAGGAAAATCTTCATTGCAGCACTGGAACAGGCTGCCAATGTGGCTGTAAAAATCTATCCCTAGAGGTTTTCAGACATGGCTAGAATAAGCCACACCTGACCTTATCTAGACTGGGACTAGCCCTGCTTCAGGTAGGACGGCTGGACTTGGTGACTCCCAGAAGTCCCTTCCAAATGACATTTCTATGACAACAAAAGCATAAGAAAGTGCAGTACGTGTCTGGTATGCTCCCAAGTTTTGTAAATAGTATCTAGTACGATTCATGCTATTTTCTACAAGCCTTGGTAGAAATTCTGCTTCAAGCACTCTGTAACCACATCAGAAGATGGTGTCTGTCCCAGTCAGAGTGAGGAAGCATGCCAAGATCAAAAGACCAGAATACTTTCAGCTTTTTCTCTAGGGACCCTGCTCCAAAAAAACCATTCCCTTTAAACTGATATCCAACCTAGATGGCATCATATATTATAACTAACCAGCTTGGATTTATAGTGGAGAAAGGAAGGGAGCTTTGAAAGGTTTGTACTCTGTGATTGTGAGGAGTGACCTCTAAGGAACAGAGCTCAATATATAACTTGGCCTTTCCCTTTCTGATTGATGACTTTCCTACTGTGAGAGAAATCTATGGTTGTTAGCAAGACTGTCGTGACTGCTTGCAAAGATCAGTTGCTCTGTTCACCGAACTATGCACTTTTTTTTAATTCATAGAGCCTATTCTGTTAATAAGAAATTGGTAGCGTAATAAACTGCAGCATTTCTCTTTCTAACTGCTTTGGTGTTGTGATATGTGTTTCAAATCAGGTTCCCTGAACAGTTTTCTGTCTCCCTGAAAGACCCATCTTCAACATAGACAAAACCTAAGCAGAAAGTATCAAAGAACATGGTTATGACTTATTTCCAGCATAATAATCAAGATTGACAAGCTATTAAAAACTCATTAAAATAAAATTACTGTGGTAAGAGCCACCTAACAATACCATGTGATCCATTTGCAAGTACAATCTTAAGAGTAAAAAAAGAGAAAATTGCAAATGAGGATATTTGACAGGTGGACGTATATGGATGTCTTATATCAGACATTCTTAGTCATGGCAAAAACACAGGAATGCAGCCTGACTCTCTGTTTCAGCACTTGAAAAGGGTCACCAGAGCAAGTCTCTTTCCATTTTGAGGAGAGGAGCAAATTATTCATAGCACCAACAGCATCCTAAAATAAAATGAAACTCTAAAACATATTTTTGCAATGGAGTAGGTCATTTCAGAAGTATACCTAATCAGCAGAAGACCATGCCAGTTTCTAACAAGTAAATTTCCCTCCTCTGCCCAGCTAGTAATAGCATCTATCTTCGTGGTCTTTAGTTCACTCCTCCAGCTTGGTCACAGATTTAAAAATGCACCTTCTCACAGTTCCTATCCCTGGTGACCCATTCTAGCTCCTGACTGGTTTTTGTTGTTTTCAGTATTCTCTTGGTACCCATTCCCCTTGTATTGAGCAGTCATCAGTGTATATCTTAGAAGGACCTGGATCACCTCTTCTCTTCAAGCACCTCTACTACTTATTCCACTTGCTGCCTCACTATCTGTGGTATTTCCTCCCGCCAGAGCCCATGACCCCTCCAGCTGCCTTCCTCTTCACTGAAACCGACCTCGCACATGCTCTGACACCTTCTTCCTAGCCAAGCCTCGCAACTGGTCATCTTCCCGTACCCTCTCTGTGTCTCTCAGTGTCTTGAAGACCACTGACACCTTAGCTTCTCTGGCCTCACCCTCTCATTCTCCTCTTGCTGCTCTTTCAGTGTATCTTCCAAAGGATTCTTTTCCACTAACCAAAAGGAAGGTAACTTCTATTACAAGCAGCTGCTGGGTTTTGCATATTCTTTTAAAACAAGGACTTTTGCTGAATTCCTAATTTTCCATTTCTTTTGTTTTAATGTTGTAGAGTTGTTTCTAGTTGGTTAATCTAGATGGTCTGTTGTTAAGAATGTCAGAAGGAAAAATTGGAGACTGTAATTTTGCAATCAACAGAAAGTGTGTTTTGCTTCAGCCACCAATTTTATCTTTTGTAATTTACCTTTTGCCTCAGAAGAATGCTCAGTCAGTAGCTTTCCTCCAGTTTTCATTGTTTGCTCTTTAATATTCTCTGCATCATGAGTAGCATCTCTGAGGTTATTCATTTCTCTACCTGGTTCCTGGCCATGATCAGAAGCTATGCATTTATCTGAACTTGATGCAGATAAGGACAGAAATTCATTCTTCTTCTTAGGAACTCTTTTCTGTTCTCTGGCATATAGATGGGAGCAGGGGTATGTACAGAGATCCCCACTGATAGAGTGGGAGAGGGCTGGGAAGGAGATCCTATTGTACATGTATTTGCAGAGCCACATGTCATTCTGTCACACAAGCCAGTGTCCCACTCCTGATGATTTTCAGATGTCCCTCGGTAAGTGATATAGGACAGCATGGTCCAGCTGGCAGACACCATGCTGAATCCTGGCTGCAGGCTAGCACTGTCTGTGGGAAGTACATGGAAGGGATGGCAGGTGTGCTGCACTGGGAAGCCCCTTGATGACAGTAGCCAGGAGTCATTCTTTTGGGCTGCAGCCATGTGGACTCTCCTTTGCAAATACCTTGTTAGCACTGCTGAAGCAGCGACTGAGCATCCGGAAGCTTGTTATTCCAGTTAAAGGAGTAGCCTTCTGTAGATTTGAACAAGGATACAGAAAAGCTTTACATGGTTTCTTGAAGCCAGGGTCAGATTTAGACTGGCCCAGACTCTGGTATAACGATTAAAGTCATCTCTGGCATGGTCCAGATAATTTAGTGCTTGTTCTTCATTCTGCCATTTTCACAGGGAATGGCATGGGGAGAGAATTTTTTTTTGCCATGGAGGCAGAAGGGGTCATCTTGCTTGCAACAGGGAATTTGCAGCTTCAGTTTAAGGTGTGTGGCGGCACTTTGTGCCACATTTACTTATTCTCCCAGCAGGCATCCTCAGGCTGGGACTCAGGCACTGGTATAAAGCTCTCGCTGTGGCAGATGGGAGGAGGCTCACCAGGGTTGTGGCAGTGGAGCCGTGCGGACCTCCATCAAGACAAATGTGGCCCTGCAGATGTGTAGGGACTAGTAAGTATAGAATGAGGAAATATCAGCACACAAAGTGTAAATAGGTGAAATAACAATTCAGTGCAGAGTAATATAGACAAAAGGTTTTCCATTTCTTCTTCTGCATTTTGGGGTGGGTTTTTTATGGTGTGTTTGCTGTTTAGTGATTTTATGAGCAGGCCTCAAAGGTTTATAATACTCTTTTTTTCTGGTGTGGGTGGATCTATTTCCACTTCATTTTGAATAATGCCTTTTAATCACAAATGCCATTCAGCTGTGCATGGAGTTTAAGCTCTGTGCAAATCCCTCAGATATACCAGAACAACTTGTTTGTTTAAAGTGAAAACTGAGAACTCTGTGAGGTGGAAATCTCTGTGGAATGAGGTCTTTGCTCTGGATTTCTTGTAGTTCTAGGGAAAACACGCCCAGCTCTGACTAGCCAACAGCAAATATGGAACTGTTACGGAGGCACACACAATCAAATCCAACAGGTGTTAAAACTCAGATTTATTCTTCAGTAAAAAGTTAGTTAGAACTCCAATAACATCTGTAAACCACAGGCCTAATGACGTAAGGGGAATTAGTACTACACAGCCAACTTAAGAATTCTTAAGGTTTAGAAATGATGACTCAAAACGCTCATATCACTCACCTAAAAGATGAGGGCTCTCAACCTCGAGGAGTTACCCAGGGCGGCGGCGTGACCCAAGGGGAGGGCCCCCGACTGCAGATCCACTGCTCCAAGGAGGACTGATTCCAAAATGTCCTCCGGTGGGACCGCCTTTATACCCTTGTCAAATCTGATCTGTGGTCATTTTAATCCCTATTGGCTAAAAGGTGACTTCAGTGTACCTGACGCATCTCAGATTGGCCAGTTCAATTTTCAGCCTGCGGCCTCTAGGGTTTGGGGTTTTTTTCCTCTCCTCCTTGCCTGGAGAAGTTTTGTTTCCTGGCAGGGGGGGAGTGTACTGCCACAGGAACAAATGGCCTGGGACTCTTATCTTTCAAACCCTAGCAACTCATGCTGACTATAAAGACACCTTGGACTGGACTCCAGGAGAAGTGTAGAGTTGACAAACAAAGGTGAAGGGAAAGCAGAAGAGAAAGATGAGCACTACAAACTCCTTGTCATTCAACGTCGACTTGATATTTCCACCCAGCACATAATTCCTTAGGGGTACACAGCAGCTGTTTCCAGCACCTTGAACCCGGGCTGATTCCAAACCAGCCTTGTTCTTGTAGACCAGTTTGAGGGCTGATTCAGGTAATGTGGCTGGGAAGCTGCAGTTTCAGAAGCCAGGAAATGCCATGCACAGAGACCACATGTGTAAACTCTTTATTCATTCATGTTGGTGTTGAGCTTGCTACAGTAAAAGGATGCTGAGATAAAATTGAATGCAGAAGAAGCTTTGTTGTTGCCTTCAATACAGTCAGGATTTCATTTGGTCTGAATTGGTCATCTGTGCAGTAGAGGAATAGTACCAAAAAAACTTGTCCACAGCAACTGAGCTTGCTGTTTATTGTTAGGGTACTGACATACACCTTAAAGTACAGAAGGGATATGTATCTGCCTATTACACCCGACAGTATCAATAACAAGTGATTGGGGGGTGCACAGTCTCGTATCACTGAGTCCCTGATTTTATATACAACTGAATGAGACAGTCATCCTCTACTTCCAGTTTCAGGAAACTCCTCCTGGAAGACTTTCAGTTCTGATGGTTAGGCTCCCTTCTCTATTTTCCCCACTTTTATTTGTGACTAATTTATACCCATCCATTCTTATGTCAAGACTACCTTTGAGTTTAAGCAGTTCTTCTCCCCACGGTGTTACAGACATCTCCCATGCTTGTTAGGCTCATGACCTGGCTTCTCTATGCTTCTTATCATCCTGCCTTTTGTTCCATTCAGAGTTGCTTACTCCTGAGTGTGGTGGCAAGAGTTACATGCATTTCCCTAGTGCTTTCTATCATAGTACAAATACTTGCACATACATCTAGCCTTCATGCGCTAGATCCCATGCAAACAAAATACCCCCACAGTTGTTCCTCTCCAGCAATTTATCCCTTGCCCTGTAACACTCATTCCTGTGCAACCGTGGAAATCCTAGGTGGGTAGTGCTGACTACAAAGAGTTAGAGCAGGCTGGTGCAAGTTGGGAAAAAGGTGCAGCAAGGTACATTATACCAGAGCAACAGTGTTGATGATTGCCAGGTTGTCTGTCAATATCCAGCTGCCCCTTTCTTTTGGTAGGCCTGCCGATGCATCCTAAAACTTCCCAGGCACACATCACCCCAGTTTCTCATGGTCAGCCTGTGATTATTTTGCTTTTCCTTTCCAGTGTTTCCGAAGCGAAGAGTGTATGTATAGCACTTTTTGTTACACTTTATGTAAGAATATTGCCCAAAATTTTATCTTCCTCCCACCCCTTCTTGTCTGGCAAGCTGTTTTCCAGCTCTTCTAATGTCAGGGATCCAAAATTCTGTAGAGTATGTTTACTCAGTATAATAACCTTGCATCTTACTGGCTTTTCTCTGTGAACATCCATGTCTTTCATGTGGCTTTTAAAAGAATGAATTATATTATTTTTCTGACTACTCAAAAGTATTGAAGCCTTAAGACTTCTGCTTCTAAAGTCACAGAAGTATAGCAGCTGATCTATAAAGCAATGCTTGCCTTTTTCCCTCTTGGCTCTTGCTGTTTTCTGCTACTGGCAGGTTTTCCAAATCAATTTTGAAAAGAAGGTAAGACAGGACCTATTAAAAGATAATATTAAATATCCCTCACTTTAGTTTTCATAGTCTTTCAGGGAAAAGAAAAAGGGTAACTAGATTCCTTCCCTTGTGGCCAGACCTGTTTTCCTTGCCTGGCATTTCTGAAAGAAGAGACAATAAAGCCTTAATTTTGCACCTATATCAGTAGACTGGAAATTTGACAGTGGCATCGATTGCAAGGAGAGACAGTGAGAACACAAACTTGTATACCTCAGCAGCTGTCTCTTTTCTGGATCTTTCCCTTGAGGAACTTTGTGTTGGCAAGAGGTTATGAGATCATAATATCGGTGCCATAAAGATAACATGAGCTCAAAAGGATAGGTTAAATTAGACAGGATCAAACTAGCTAGGATCACATAAATAGACCAGGGTAGATTAAATTGTATAAATAAGGAGAGATTAGGTTAGGAGTACTGGATTAGGTGGACTAGATAGCTCTGAGAGAGCTACTTCTGTATAATTTGAGGGATATTCAACAGTTCTTAAAAAGTTAACAAAAATAAATCCTTCACTCTGAGTTGCTAAGGTGATACAGCCATGACAAAGGTGAATGAAATCCTAGAATACACAAGGGGAGGCATTTTCAGTAAAGGGAGGCCATTAAAGACACTGTAGAAATCTCTAGTGAAACCTTATCTGAAATATGGGTACTATACTTGTAATTTAAAAAATTAATTCGGTCTAGAAAAAATGCAGAGAAAAATAAGTATGGAGATGTGGGAAATTCCAAGTCTTGTTTATTAGAAGCTAGAATTGCCTTTTATTCACCATAATAGGGGAAATAAATATTAACCAGAAGAATAATGGAGCAGGATCTTTTAAGAAAAAGATATATATGACAGCAACACAAAGGCTGTCCAAGGTCACCTGGGAGAACCAGCCTAATATTCTTGATATATTTGATTTTAAAAGGCTTATTTTTCCATAGAGATGACCATCTTCCATGGTTACAAAGTTTGAAATAGCCATGTGCTGAAATATAATAACTTCCTGGAGGAGGGAATCAGGATTTGGCCCGGGTTAAACAGAAAATACTCAGCACATCACAGAATTAGACATACCGTCACAATCTAACATGGGTCATAGCTAGGTTTTTTTCCTAAATTTTTTGTCAGAATTTCACAGGTTTGTTTGGTGGACATTTTCATCAGTCATACTCTTAACCAAAAGAATGACATTTTTTATTAATGTACTATATCTGAACATTTCCCTGCAGTTAGTCTCCTTGGTTCAGTAATTTTAATGAATTTTTCTAGTGAAGAAAAATTAAAGAACAAAGCTGGCAGAAATAAGGTCAATAAATACCTTATACTAGCCATGGGTTCCTGTATTATTTATCAACCTCGTTATGAACAAGGGTTAACACACTAAGCTCAGTGCAGCATATGTTCACAGAAATCTAAATGAATCCTTGGAAGCTGGCATTTCCACGGCTGCTGATGTTGGCACTAATGTACTTTGCATTAGTTTGCCACAGCTGGGGATCTTGATTCACAGACATGAAAAGAATCAAAATTATTTCCCTCCTTTCCTTCCTTCTTTCTTTCCTTCCTACTTATAAGCCCATTTGAATCACAGTGTAAAATTGTGAACCAGCAGAAAAATGCTGGCTCTGGAATAGGAGGCATACGAACCATTGCACAGAAAATTAGACAATCGATTGTTAATCCATTGTTAATATGGGGGTCAGATTG
>VYZV01030525.1:1002-11493 GCA_013401275.1 Pandion haliaetus | reverse complement strand
AACCACAGGAGATGGCCTATATTATTACGGTCATTCCTAAAACATGTAACTAATCTTCCATTATTAGCCTACAACCCTTATAATTTGTGTAATTTATCAGTTCTCTCTTTCTCAGGTCCTTCTTTCTAGCAAACCAGCATTAATTACTCAGCAGTTGAAGTTAGCTTTCACCAAAAGCCCAAGGAGATGGCAGGAGAAGGTGTGCAGTCCCTCAGAGACAGAGGTATTGAATCAAAAGTTCATGGATGGAGGAAGGTTGTGGCTAGGCAACACAGATCATTTCCTCCAACTCTCCAGAGCTATCAAAATATGCAGTCCACTTCCTCGCTTTTCTTCTCATCTCCTTCAATCTAGCCCACTTGATGGACAGAAAACCCTTCAGCTTTTTGGCTGCATCACTCTTTCTCTGGTTATTTAGCTGCAACTGGCTTCCCAAGGGAATGAAAGAGCATCAGACACAGTACCACAAAGGAGAGAGGAACACAGCTGGGAGCCATGCATCCGGTAGCAATGAGCAAGCAGATTGGTTTGACCGGGTCCAGTCTGCGTCCCAGTTATATCCACACTAAAAAATACTCCATGCTCCTTCCAGCTAGTCCTACTCCACTAAAACATGATGCAATTCCTTTGCTTCCCAAGCCTCCTGTTTGTTGCTCTAAAGGCATCAAGACCGTGTGTATTCAAAAAGCTGCGGAGAGCAGCTTGTCCCAGAGTCAGGGAGATCTTATGGCATTCTCCTTCCCTGCACTTGTGTATAAACAAAAGACACTGCAATATATTAAAGCCATGTTCATAATTCCTAAGCTAATAAAACTACAACCTAGTATTATGAACTTCTGCCTCAGCTACTTTCATATTTTCAATTCTAAGAAAAGCAAAAATTTTATTTTTAAATTAATTTGCTGAAGTAGTGAAGGTTTTACAGATATCGTATATTAGGTGCAGAGTTTAAATATTTTTCCTGTGTGCTGTGTGACTGTCCTCAAACAACAGCGTAAGTGCTTAATACACTTGCAGATATGCCCAAAAATTTCTAAGTCCGAGCTTCATCCATTAGTGTTCCAGTTTAGCTTCTCACATCCAAATCTACCCTGTAAGATTCATTATTATAAATTCCTTTCTGCTGGACAGACATTTTCTCCTGAGCAGAAATAAAAACCAGTTAACACCTGCATTTTGAAAACTAAATTTTAGCCTGACATGATTCAAAACAGCATTTGAATTAACAGACAAGCATGCTGCAAATAAAGCTGACAGTCATTTGTAGTACAAAACATAGTAGCATTTTTAGTAGCATGCAAAAAGAGCTGACAGGCATGTCTTTATTCAATTAGTTCCTAGTTTCCAAGGGCAGAGTTGTGTGCACACATCCAGACTGCACCCTCTAATTTTAGAGACTCTCTATATTGAATATTTAAAACTACTTAGTATCCAAATCAATTTAACAGAATGTCACTTAATATACTTCTCAGTTTTGGCTTTCAATAATTTATTCTGTATACTTCAATGCTGCTCATGACCTGATCCATAATTACATCCAAGCAGATCTCTTGGCCTTTTTTTTAAAGTATTTCAGTTTCAGAATAGTTAGACTTCCATGTGTGCACATTTTTATACGCTTCTCCGTATTACAAAAGTTTCATACCAATCCATCTGTGTATCCTACTTACTTCTGCAGCTAAAATAACAGGTAAAACAGGTACTTACTGTTCAGCGGTTACAGGGCACTTCTCCACTTCTTTTCCAAATGACTTGCCAAATCAAACCTACTCCCTCTAGCTTCTGGGAAACAAAACAAAAAAACCCCACACATGTCAGAATTCAAGAAACTGAGGAAGAGGGTATTTTACTAAAAAAATATCTTCCAGAGGAAGTAAAAAGCAGTGTAACAGATAACAGCTAATAAGAATCTCTGAATGTGAAATCCCTTCACAAGAATACTGTGGCAGGGCATACAGTTACCATCTGTAGAGAACAAGAAAGAAAAAAAACCACCAGAAGCAATGGTATTAAAAATATATAAATAAATATTAAACAAGCAAATCTGTCAAGTCCAAATATGTTGCCCCCTCAATACAGAATTAAACTTCTTTGAAGAAGCTTTTGATTTCTTACTTTTTTTTTAATTCAAAAGCTGCAAATTTCTATTGGAGAAAATGAAATTGAAAAAAAGGCAGCCGCAAGAAACTTCTATTTTCTGAAGTACATGATAGCTGCTGCTACTTAACATTCCCCAAAGTATCAGCATCAGCAAGCAATGCGGCGCTAACACTGGCCATTCAACAGAGTTATTAATAATTGCAATTCTAGCACAAATCAGATATGGTTGGACTCGATGATCTTAAAGGTCTTTTCCAACCTAAATGATTCTATGATATGCTGGAATTATTCCTATAAAAGTAGCATGATGAAACATGTGCAATATACAGTAAGCCTCATTCACATGACATCAGACAGCATCTTAGAAAATTAAAGTTTAAACAGTCATTTCAGACCTAAGGTATGTCAGAGATGTCACCATGTTAAACGCAGTTCTATTTCACCAAGTATAAAACTCATGACAACTAAAACGTGAAGTAAGAACATTTTGCTTTCTAAAAGGCAAGTCAGTGGCATCCTCATACCTCTTGTCAATACCAGACACAGCTTTTAAATGACCACCGCCAGTTACACAGTTTCTGTCTATTCATAGCAGTGGGTGGTGATGCTGACAGACTATGTGAAGAGCCCCGTTGCGCTGTGCACGCCTACTCCTTACACACTGCTAGGAGACAGCCCCTGTACTGCATAGGTGAAAAAGCATTACAAATGTATTTTTGAAGAGAAACATTCTCTGAATGAGAACAGCCATTACCTCCATCTTACCAACAGAAAAACAAGGCATGCCAAATGTCATGGGGTAAAGCCCGCTTGAAAGCAGCACTCAGACAAAACGAGGTCTGAACAACATCTGCCCACTCTACTAGTGTAGGTACGCGCAGGAGAGAAGCGCAGATGAACTGCTACCGACTTCACATCCTTGCAACGCCTCCGGGGCAGGAGCCTAGAAGACAGTAGCCAAGTGGCTAACAACTGCCTTTTGGCTGTAGATGTGGAGAAAGTCAAAGAGACTGGCCGGGGGTGATGGCATCTGTGAGGCCCCTGCTACCCACCCGGGTGTAAAACCAGGAACGGGAGGCCAGCAGCCTCTCAGCAGGAGGAGCGCGGGGAGCTGCGGAGAACACGGCTGCCCAAGGCACCGCCACTGCTGGCACTGGCCGGCCTCTGCCCCGAGCCTGCAGTGCTGACCGTGACCATGAGCAGGGGCACTGCGGCTTCGACGGGTCTGAAGACACGTGAACGCCATATCCAAAATGCATATGTATCACCCCCCCACAGCCCAAGCACAGCCTGCCCCAGCTGTCCTCTGGCAATAGCCAGCCAACAGAGAAATAAAAACCTGTGTCAGTGAGCAGAGTGGTTCTCTTCTCGCAGCTGCCTCACCCCCAGTTTCCCCACGACACCAACCAACCTGCAGAAGTACCGCGAGACAGCTGTAGTGGAACGTGAAATGGGTTTTTCTAATATCCAGTGCGTTCCATGTACCTTAGCCATCAATTTACTTCCCAAAGTTTTTTCTTTATTTTCACAGAAAAATTTTCCTTAGTGCTACTTTTAAAGTTACCAATGCTACAATTAAAATTTTATCAGGAAAATAACTTTTTATTTACTTTTTTTAATGGAATAATATTTTTAAAAATTCGTGTTATTGTCAGTTATATTCTTGCACTGCAGGAAATCTCCGGTTAGAGATAAGAGATCCTGTAACAAAAAATAACAAGTACAAGAGTACTTTATCAAGTGCTTAAATAATCTCCCTTCCACACCTATTTCAAATTAATTTCATCTTTCTCATCTCTAGAACGGCACCTGCCAGTGCAGCCGCTCCACTAGGCATTTCTGTGTGTGCTCAAGTCCTGCAGAATGAAAACAGAGTCGGAGTCAAAAGACATTGTTGGAGGGGCAAAAACCAGGACACTGGCGCAGTGGTTCCACTGCTCTGGTTCCCAAGGCTAATCCAGGAAAAATAAGATATTACCACTACAAACTTTGCAGAAGAGACATGGTAAGAAACGTCAAGGAACAGAAAGGGCAAAACACTTCTCTATCTTCTTTTTTAGAACTCAGAGAGAGATAAAGGGGAAGGAGATTGCAAACCACCGACAGAAAAGCAGAAGAGGCGAAGCAAGGCAATGCAGCTAGCAACCGGATTTGCCATTAGATCACAGGGAAAAACACAAGTGAGAGCTGCTATGAGACCCCTTTGTTCCACAGAAACATCAAGCAGTAACTTGCCTGAATGGCGCTCTGCCTCAAATTCTTCCCTTGCTCACTCTCCCTTGCTGCTTCAATACAAATGATTTCATGTCAACTCTTAAATACAGGGTGTATTTCATTTTTTTTTTATGGTAAAAGTGCGTTATGCAAATATGCAAGGTGAGGTAAAAAGGCTGCAGTGAATAAAACTTGTATATTAGGTGTTATTAAAAAATATGTTAATAATGCCTTTTGAAGAATATTTGAATGATTACATATGAAGCTGGAGACAATACTCAGAACTGATTGCTCTGCAAAATAGGATAATAAAGAAAAAAATCTCAGCAATAAAATTAGAATCTTCTAGTTTGAAGTACCATGCTGTTAGCATCCCGAGCCGTACAGTCCCAGTGCTTTTGCATAGTTCCAATTGATAAGTGCATTAATTAGAAAAGAGACATTCCAAACCCCTTTTTTCAGACAGAAAGAATGTCAGAACTCTATTTTACTTTCTACAGAATTCAAAGCTAACCAGATTTTACTTGCCATATAAAACACCATAAATTTCTCCTGCAGCTTTTGCTTTCCCCTATCCCTTTCCAAAGGGTTACAATGGAGTATCTTTTGGAGAGAAACAGTTGTTGCTTCTTATTTAGTTCTCTTTGCATCCCACAAAAGCACTTGCGCCAGTGAATTTTCATCTAATGATGAATAGAAAAGGGAAATGAGCAAATTCGCCAATACTTAATAAATTTAAAATTTTAAATAACTTTTAATAAATAAGACTATTTTTCTCCTTTCTGGGTTGCAGTGTGAGAACCAGACGAAAACCATAGTCATATATAGAAATCAGGCACTCTTTTCAAAATGGTAAAACCCAGTTTAACACTGTTCTTATTTTTAGTTGTTATTTCTCCTTGAAAATATAGGTGGGATCAATATTATAGAGACCTATTTTCTTACTGGTATCCCAATAAGAATCTAGAGGAACTAGAACACAACTGATGTATTGCTATGCAAATTGTGTAGTAAAGGTTTCTAAACCTCCCCAAAACCTATAGTTTGAAGCAATACTGTTACACCAACTAAAGCAGTGAACTTGCTCATACTTATGTATTTAACAAACTGAGATTGAAGCATATTGAATAAAAATCTTTCTACAGAAAAGTGTTGGGCTGCAAGAAGTGTTGGTGACACTTCAGTGTGGTCACTGTGGGAGCAACTGCTTAGCATAAGGAAATGGTTAGCTAAGGAACTGGTTAGGGAATGAAAAGAATGAGTTATCAAGGAGACTAGTAGCACCTGGAGCAGTAAGAAGTTAAGTCAGCTCAATGGATTTAGGAGCCCAAGACAAATAGGTTAAATACTAAATTGTAGAAGGACAATCTGAAAAGGCTTTCTTCAGCATTTTGATATTTTCTGCTTGCTTTTTATAACTAAATGATGAAAACAGAGTGGGCTAAACAATTTACCCGATAGTATCAGGCCCTTAACACTCAATCTGTAATGGCTGGAACTCAGCCACCTACATGTCTGCTACCTTCTATATTCCAAACAGTGTCATTTATCTTTTGCATTAAAAAGGCCTGAATAAGTATTTTTAAACGATTTTCAAACTACATAACCTGCTCTTCCTTCAGCGGTTCAGTACAACATACCATAAAGTGTATTCGGATATTTATTTAAAAAAAACCCTGATCTAGAGTTTGAAAAAAAAAAAATTAAAAAATAGAAGGAATGTATTTACATTCTTGACCTCTAGCAAAATAAAGCACAACAAATTCCATCAGAGTTACTGCAACTACACCCATTTAAATCAAATGCAGGAACATTCAACTACTCAGACTGACAGCAAGAGATATGAGTTCATAACTCTGTTTATAAACTTTAGGGTAATTCCTGCAGGTTTTTCGGGTTGAGGTCTGGGATTTATCTGTTCTGTCTAAAATGAAAATATGCTCCACAATCTCTAGTAGACACTGTTGTAATACCAAATGTATTGTCTATTTATCATATCAACTCATTAACTTTGCTTATTCCTGTCAGTTCTCAAGCTTGCCTTCCTCATCCTGCATCCTTTCTTTTTTGTGCAAGAGTTTTACTGATATTATTATAATTAAGACTAAAAATTCAAACTCCAGAAATGGCTTAGTTTTACCAGTGTCAATTTTATTCTTAGCCAGAAGTAAAAAGCCTGTTAAGTGATTTCAGAAACCAATTACTTTATTTCAAACCATCCATGTATAGTATCTCTTAGAAGCTGCTGAATGTTCTGGATTCCTACAGATGTCCTTCCTAATGTTACAGTTCAGGTAGTTCTTAATGAAGAATATAGTTAGTATGAACTAACCATCTGCTTTGTATCATTATTAACATATTCCCAATTCTTCTGTAGGAACTGACAGTGTAGCATCACAAATCCAATTACAATACACGTAGTGATAATCTTTGCTAACAGAATGACCCTAGATGATCCTCTGGAAATCTAAAATATTTATAAATATGTGGGCACAGTAAAAAAGAATACATTTAAATTAACAGAAGTATTTTCTGTACTTGCTAAGGAAAGGCTACTTATATATTCATCAGTCCTGACAGTGACTGACAGAGCAAACCTTTAGGAAACGACTTCTGGGAATCAAATTAAAGTGCTAAAATGCTGGTTCTGAAATGGTTATTTAAATTATTTCTAAAGTCACCTCTGCCACTGTACAGTAGTTATTATTACCAGGGAGGAACAAACACTGTATGTGGTTATTCCTTTCACTTGTGATTAAAGAAAAAAACCAAAAGTGTCCTAAACAAGGTAGTACATCTTTTGACCAAGCCTTAGACGAAACAGAGAGTGTGTAATCAAAGCCTTTACTTGAACTGCGTGAGGAGGCTTCATCCCTTGTGTGGCTCCAGTAATTGCAGTGGGTTTACAGCAGGAACAGACTAAAGCTCATTGTGTAGAGAACACAGAGCACTATGTTTTGTAAACTGCTACACGTTTCCGATTAGAGCAAGCACTTATGTTTTAACTCATTTTCCAACTGTGTCAACAGAAAAGCTCCTAGCAGATTAAGAAAAGATGTAAAGCTCAGCACTGCCTTCTGTGTCTTCAAGCAAATACAGCATATGGATAGCAATTTAAAACAATAGGACACATACTATCAATTAAGTTTGAAGTGAGCAAGGCTGGTTTTTTGCTTTTCTCTAATTCTTGCCTGAGATGCAGCGGAGTAAGGTCACTAAGATCATTTGCCATTAGCAAAGCTTAAGGTTGGAAGCTTTCAGGTCTCTGTTAGGTGCATGCATTCCCCAGTGTGCTGTTCTTGTTTCTATACTTAGCTGGAATCCCACTGAGCAAATGGATTGCATGTGCAAGAGCAGAACAGAATCAGGCTTTTAGTGTGACAACTTTTCTCCCTACACTGGCTGCGGAGAAAGAAAGAACATTTAAAGTATAAAAGAATAAAGACAAATCATTTCAGGGAATCTATTTACTAAGCAAATGTGTATCAGGTTTTAGAAAACTGTAACTGAGGTCTACCTGTAACCAGCATTAACTAAATACTTATGCCACAACATATATTTGGTAAAGTGCAAGAAGTAGGGAAAATAAATTGGCCAATAAGCCATTTAACTCTCTTTTCAGCAGTGTTTAGTCACCACAAAAACAGAGCAAGCAAAAATTAGCTCAATAATGAGAACTAGCTCCCACCTGACATCAGTATTTCTAAACTCTCTAATCCAGGAAAAAAATAGTGGATCCAGGGAAAGTGCCCTATAACCTCCAGGCTGTGTTTGCATTCCACATACAGAAGCTCAGGAATCCTGAAACTCAATGGTACTTTGGTGCCTCCTGCTATGAGACAGAGGCATGAACACGGTGTAGGCAGACTCCCAACTCCACGGATATAGAGTCCAGAGGGTCTGGAAAAATGCTGATCTACAACACCCTAACATGAATTCAGGCAAAGGTCTACAAAACCTGTCTACCAAATTAACCAAGCCAAACATGTTTCTGATTAAGTGTTTGGATGTGAGGTACTCAATGCCTTCTTCACCTCAGTCTTTATTGGAAAGGCTGGTCTTCAGGAATCCTTAGGCCAGTGGCAGAGCCTGGAGTAAGGAAGCCACCCTTGGTGGAGAAGAAACAGGTTAGGGAACTTCTAAACAATCTGGATATACACAAGTCCATGAAGCCTGACAGGAAGCACCCAGGAGTACTGAGGGAGCTGACTGATGTTACTGAGGCCACTAAATTACCTTTGAAAGCTTGTGGCAATCAGGAGAGAGTTCCTGAAGACTGGAAGAAAGCTAACGTCACTCCTATCTTCAAGAAGGGCAAGAAGAAGGATCCAGGAGACTACAGGTTGGTCAACCTCACCTCAATCAGTGGGATGGTGACAGAGGATCTAATCCTGGAGACTATCTTCAGGGACATGAAGGACAAGAATATGATCAGGAGCAGTCAGCATGGATTTACAAAAGGGACATAATGGTTAACCAACCTGATTGCCTTCAATAATGAGGTGACTAGCTCGGTGGATGAGGGGGGAGCAGTGGATGTTGTTTACCTCAGCTCTAGGGAGGCTTTTGACACTGCCTCCTGTAAGATCCTCAGAGACAAGCTGAAGTATGAGTTAGGTAAGTGCAGTGAGGTGGACTGAAAACTGACTGAATGGCCAGGCAGAGAGGGTTGTGATAAGCAGTACAAAGTCCAGCTGGAGGCCAGTGCTGTACCCCAAACATCCATACTGGGGCTGGTACTATTTACATCTTCATTAATGACCTGGAAAATGGGACGGAGTGCACTCTCAGGCATTCTGCAGATGATATAAAACTGGGGGGCAGGGAGAGTGACTGATGCACCAGATGGGTTTGCTGCCACTCAGGGGGCCCTCAATAGGCTGGAGAAATGGGCAGAGAGGAATCTCAGAAAGTTCAACAAGAAGAAACACCAAGTCCTGCATCTGGGGAGGAATATGTCCACACTGATGACAGATCATTCACAGAAATAAATATATAGGGCCTAATTCACTGGGGCAGGTGCAGAGAAGTATGCACTGCAACTACCTCTGCTAGTCGGTCCCTTGTATAGTCAACTGTTATCTTGCTTGATTTCAAAGACAGGCGGATAATCTTGGCTCCTGCTGGTTTTGGGGTTTCTGTCACCTATTGAAATTTTTCAAGTGAACAGAACCTCTCTGGCAATGAGTGCTAATTGATATAATGATGCATGTAACCCCATCACTTAGCTTTACCTTTCAAGAGCCAGTGCTACTCAATTTAGGGACTACGCGCATGTGCTCTCTTGATACAGAAATCGTAAACTAAATGTGCAGCCTACCTCCACAGGGAAAATGTTCTACATAACTCTGATGATGCAGACCCTTAGTGAAAAATAGACTGCAAGGCTGAACTGAAGGATTTCCCCACATTACAGATGTTAGAGCTTCAAGAAAATCTTGCACCAACAAAGGGATAGGTGAACAGATTTGATACTTAATAGTACAGTTAGACAGTAATCCAACCAACATGTTTCAATCCGTCTGTGTAAATTCTTCAGAATTAAACACCCTAACACTCTCTAGGCAGAAGTTCCTCAGCAGTAATGCCAATAAAGATACACAAACTGGTAAGTTCCCTACAAACTTTGTAACAAATTTTCATGTATCATGACCACTTGCTGCTGTTTCCTGTGTTCCTGATAGTGTACTTCCACACTGTATCTAGGGAGGGGAAAAAAATTATAAACGGGTGATCTTAGCATGTTATGCATTTGGTCTCAGTCAAATGTTATAAGATATCATTCAGTTATCCTACAGAGATCTTTGTATCGCATACAATTTTAAAGTACAGGTTACTATAGAATTTTAACATCTAATGAATGACCTTACACAATGAAATGTTAAGAGGCCACCAAGGGTGCTTGGTAAATTATCTTACAAAAGCTTCTGAGCAAGTGTAATCTGAGGTTTAAGGCAAGCAGAAAGAGTACAACCCTGACTGCCATCTTAACAGCACGGACATAAAGTCAGCTCAATGAGGGAGGAACAGATAATTTGACACAAGGCTTGTGCAGCCAGGTTAACTGCAACATATTTCATTTCATGTATTTAGCCTAAAAATATTTTAAACTGTGTGGTCTATTTTGAATGCTATAGACAAACGCTAGTACTTGAATTTTATCTTAACTTTGCTTTA
>VYZV01030509.1:3142-16968 GCA_013401275.1 Pandion haliaetus | reverse complement strand
AAAAGAAAAAGAAAAAAAAAAAAAAAAAAAAAAAAAAAAAAAAGAGACAGTTACCAACAGTTTAAAGAGAAATGGAAAGAGAAGAAAATTTAATGCGCTGACAACCACTATCATTTTTAGTTTGTTACACTTATTTTCTGTGTTCATGAAATGCACTGATTGTGACCTCTAGGCAAAAAGCAAATGCCTCCTTTGCACTAGTGGAGGTTCACCTTTAGTGACCATAATGACCATTGCAACAGATGGGGAAGAAGAAAAGCAGCATTTCTACTTGCTCCTTGAAACTCAGTGCAAGGTGTTACCATGATTACTGCCATCTGTTTCCTTCCTTTTACTCACTACAGCCAGGTCCACCTCTAAAACACACATACCATAGCAGGGTTATCTGTGTAGTCTACACTTGCGACATGAGCTGGGAAATCGCAAAGAGAAAGAACATGGGCATCAAGGGAAGATGAAGATGGAGTAAAATCCTGGCATCCTTTCAAGATTAGGTTTGACTTTGCAAGTAGAACTATTTGTCCATCAGTCTCATGGTCTCTACTCGCAAGATGCAGTTACCTTACAGGAAATAACAATTTTGTTACATATAACCTTTGTGCATCTTAAATTATACTTAACAATAACCGAATGAGGACATAAAATACTGTGGTTTAACGCTGCCAGCCTATTGGACAAGCTGGAGCAACACACAAAGTCCAATGCAAAATATCACCAGACTCCTAGTAAAAAAACTGCCTTTCTCTCCTAAATATCAAGAGTTGCCTACTCAGCTCCTTAATAAATCAAAACTATTAGCGCTACCATTTTGATATTTTGATACAATTCACATAGTTTGTAACAACAGGACAATTTGTTTTTAAAAAAAAAAAAAAAAATCTCTTCTCCCAAACAAAATAAGCAACTACAGCAAGTGACATTTTTGCTGGTACACATGAGACTTTCTAGTGCAGCTACACCACTTACATTCCCCCCCTTTCCCCCACCCTCTATGGTTCTAATTGCTTTGGCTATTCAGAACACAAATGTTGGGAGTCAGTGATGATAATTTTCAGGATGAGCTCACTAGCTAACACCATGCAGACAGACTGACACACATGCAGGGTGGAGTCACAGCCCACTTGCTGCTACAGCAGCNCTGGCCTACAAAATCAGGGCACACTGGAAATTGATTCAAATAATAAATCTGTGTGAACCAAGAAAGTATCAATCTGTTTTGATTTAGGACATGTACAATGGTATCCCTACTGTATTCACAAGCCACTGCAGCTGCTAGATTTCATAAAGAGCATACAAATTCAGGAAAATGCTTCATGGTCTTTATGTTTTACTGCAGAAAATAACATGCAAAAATTCAGCGGGAGTCTTGGCTTGGGAAAGAAATGCAGAAAATTTATTTGTTCCCTGACAAGAACTTAGCTGAAGGTGTTTAGAATTGACACTTAACCTACTAACTCACTTTGCTAGCAACTTACTATGAAAAGCTTTTTGCCCAAGTTCTCCCACTTGCGCAGACAAACCGAAGAGTAAACTGCAGTTATGACTGCACTGGGGTTTTGTTAGGTTCCTCTCCCCTCCCTCCAAATGCATGAGCAGAAAGGATTATCTCCCACTTCTACTTTTTAGTAGCCTTGTAACTGTGAGAAGGAAATCCCTCAACAGGGATTTGTAAATGACCAGAATCCCAAATCATGTAGGAATAGCTGCCATTGGTAGGTCTCAGACTCTAGGGGAAAATCAGCAGTAAACTTCAGCCAGCTGGCAAACGCTGTTGCTCAAGTAGCCTAAGAATGGAGAAAGGGAACACGGATGAGGAAACCAGAGAAATGTAAAGTAATCTCTCACCATTATAATCTCCCACTTAGCAGATCCAACATAACTTCTCAATAAATTCTTAAGCTGGTTTTCCAATATGATGGATATAGGGTTTTCCCTTCCCTGCCTTTACAAATATCAGATGCTATCCACTGTATGTTTAGGCCCACTACTTAAAGCTGCTGGGAGGGGAAAACCATGAAACTTGGGTTTCAGAGAAACCTACACGCACAACATACACATCCCTCAGTAGCGGCAGGCATGCTCCCTGCAGGAAATAAACAGAAATTAATAAGGTAACTTCCCTACCATAGCCCAAAGAGAGCAAAATGCAGGCTGTTTTAATCTATTATTAGAGAAAACAAAAAGACTTGTCAGAGTTGGTTTTCTCCTGAGAACCTTTTCAAATGCTGCCACAGTTAAAAATTCAGCAAACCAGGGGATGAAGCCTCCACCAAAGAGGCCAACCCCTCCCAACAAAACCCCTGACATCTTGGCAGGTAGAAACCAGAAGCCACTCTCCAGTTAAGGCCAGTTCCCTTGAAGTAATTTTAAGACTCTTCCACCTTTAGGCATTCAAGACAAGCATCACACAGCTTAGCTGTGCCTCAAAGTCCTGGCTCAGCAAAGAAACATTCAGAAAGTATCTGGAAGGACCGAGAACTTCACTTCTTGCTTTTATTTTATTTTTTTTTCCTCAGGAAGGAGCAGTCTAGGCAGAGGGAGCTTTAGGAGGGCACCCACTTCAAAGAAACACGCGTCACAAGCGCTAAACTCCTCAAATTTTGTCTCAGGAGAAAACTCCCCTGTTGAGATGAACTTGCTCATGTCTCCTGTGCCACTTGGTAAACGACAGCTTCTCAACTATTTTAGACGGACCCGTCAGCGATTTAATCCCAGCTCTACAGCGGTGCCAGCTGCATTTCTAAACCCCTCCTCCCGCCCAGCTCCCGGTTCCTGCATCGGGTGTTACCTAAAAAGCGGAGCCCTCGGGGCTTGCGCCGCCTCCCCTGCCCGTCTGTCAGGTTTTTTAGACAAAACCCGACAGGCAGCCTCGGGCAGCCCCATCCGCGCAGCGCGGCGGGGGAGAGGAGGCCTCGCACCGTCGCCTCCATCTTCTCTCCTCCACCCCGGCGCGGCGAGGCTCCAGCCGCCGCTCCCGCCCCGCCGCCGGCCCTCGCAGCCCCCGCAGGGCTGGCTGACGCCCTCTGCCCCCTCACACACGCGCTGTCCCTTCGCGCCTCTGCTCCCCAGGGCCGCCCCGCTCCCCGCCGCGCTCCTCGCCCCCTCCGGCGGGACAGTGCCCTCACGGCCTCTACCTTCTCCTCGGCTTCCGCCATGGCGCGGCCAGGGAGCTGTCATGTGAGGGGCAGGAAGCCGGCGAGTGTGGAGGCACCCTGGGAAATGTAGTTTCGGAGGGGGGGGAGTGGTGTTTTCCTCCCTTCACCCCCCCACCCTTTTTTTTTTCTTCTTTTTTCTTCTTTTTTGTTGTTGTGGTTGGTTATTTTGAGAGGTGGGGGTGGCTCTTGCCCAGCTGTGGGTATGGTGGCGCTGCTTACAACCTACGCCAAGGGGAGAGGCAAGGCTGGGCCCAACAAGGACAACACATCCTAGTTAGGTTTTAATTCTGCCCTCCTTAGGTGCAAGTGGGAAGTTTTTTTAAGCTGAATTCCTTCGATTCCCTCGGGGAGAGCTTTGTACACCCAGCTGTGATGAGACTGAAGGCAGCCACCGTGGCGAATGGTGAGATGGCCTCTGCTTAGCAAGGGTTTGGGCGTAGTTGAAGCTGAGAGCCACTTGCAGCATATCCATGCCCGCCGCCATGTTGCGCACTGGACTGCCAGTTCTCCCGGACAAGGCCCATTTATTGGGGCCGATCTGAGCAGCACTTGGTCAAGCACAGCTCTGGTTTCCATTATATCCCATGAGATGTGTAGCAGCCTCTGTCCTGTCTGTACTTTTTACTTGATTTGCCGATATTGAAATTGCCCACACACTTTAGTGTCAGGAGGAGGATTTTAGAAAGCCTAAATATCTTTCTACAATTATAGGAGCTGCTGCATTTTCTCTTTTAAAACTGTAAAACAAGACTTGAATGCCTTGCTTGCACCCAAATTACTTTCTTTATATGTTAAAATTATAACCAAAGCTACAAAGCAATAGGCAGTACTTTTTATCACTTGGGTTTTGCCATTGGACCTATTCCAAATCTAAGGTGGAGCTACAGTGTTAATGTACCCAGTCTCTACCCTTGGGATCAAAGCCAAGAATTTAAAAATGTGCAGGTCAACGTTGGCAATAAAATAGAAATCTTAGAATATTATACTGGAAGACCATAAGGCCATACAGTTAAAGTTAATTGGAGAGAGTATTACCTTAGATATGAAAATCATGTATATTGTTGCCATACCTTTAGAAACTAATTGCCAGAATTTACTGAGAAGAGATAGAACCGTCCTTTAAAATCACACTGAGAGGTTGACACTGGGGTGAGAGAGAGCTACCAAAGTTAACACTGTCAGTACAAGAACATATTAATATAATTATCATTAATATATTTCATTTGCAAATGACATAAGAAAACCTCCTTTTTTGGTCTGTTAGCAGATGTTTACGGACTATCAGGGTACCATGGCAAAGGACTGTGTAAATGTCATCCTGGCTGTATAAGCCAAGGGATATGTACATAGAAGGAGATGTTTGGCTGCCATTGTACAAAATATTGTTAAGACCTCACCTGGATATAACAGTAAATTTCAAGTCACCTTTGTTGCAGAAAAGATGAATTCAAACTGGAAGGGGGCAAAGGACCACTAAAAGGGTAAACAGAAATTTAGGGTCTGTTCTATTGGAGAAGACTAAAAAAAAGAAGGGCTTGGCTTCTTCAGTCTAGAAATAAAAAAGAGCTCGAGGAAGAAGACCTAGTAAAGTAAAAGGTATGAGATCAAATAGGTATCAGCTATTTTCAGTGCATTTAGACTGGAAATGAGAAGTAGATTCCCATGTGTCAGACACGTGTGGTCCTCAGAAGAACCTTGCTGGCAGAAATATAACTGATTTCAAGATGAGACTTAATAAACTTTATAAGAGACTGTAAGAGATGTTTGCTGACAGCTGTGTTGCTTACCCAGAGAACTCATTCCAGTCCCTTTCTGACTTCCTTGAATCTTAGTCCTGTTCAAATCAATGAAAAAAGATATCATTGCTGTCAATGGAGCCAGGATTTGTCCTGTAGTATGTAATGCATAAGCTATCTTATCTGGTACTTGAAGACTGTGTATTTCTAGTGAAAGGAAGACTTTTTTTTTTTCTCCACTTTCAGGGGAAAAAAACTGCAGAGGGGTTTTGGGTTTCAGGATTGGTTTTCTTTCCTTTTTTTTTTTTTTTTTTGTCCTTTAACAGAGACATTTTGTGGCACTTTTTAAACTGGAAGGAACATTAATAACTGACTTTATAAATGCCAAGAAAAGCAGAGTGTGAGGGAAAGGGTGGCAGATCTTGTAAACTCTGCTATTATAACAGCTAACAGTGCACATTTGTTAGAAACAGAGCAGTCAAGGAACAGCTGTTCTTGTTTTCATTGCACATAGAATAAGTGGTATAAACAATGTGATTTACTTACAGTGTGCTATTTATTTCTGGCAGAAACGCACAAAACTAATTTTTTTCTTGTTTAGACTTAAGGTATGAATTCAATCTGCCATCATTATAGGTTTTTATTGTGTCAGGAAAATGTAATATGTTGGCATCTGATTCTGCCACCCCTCCCACACCCACCCTCCAAAAGTGCTGAAAGCCATCAAGAAGCAATGTCGTCAACGGGTTTTAAAACCTTTCAGCACCTCCCACAAAGCACTCAGCATCCTATGGACTGGGGCCTGAGAACATCCCAGTCAACCTTTGGAGATAAAAAAATCAAGCATAGGTCAGCATAAGTGGAAAATATAGCACTGCCTAAGGGAAGTAAATGTTCTGTCCTAACCATAAAAACTACTCTCTCTCCCTGTCTGCCAGCACATAGATCTGAAGTTTGGGTTAAGTCAGTTTTACAAGAGGGAGAGGTTTGGGATCCCTGGTGTGATTATAAATGCTTTGAAGTTTAGGTAGAGCATTTTGGCTCAGATCCATCTCAAGTGATAGGCTGGCTCTACCTTATCATTTATTTTCAAGTTGGTTCACCAAAAATAGCACTCTTCATAAGTCTTTTTAAATGAAGATTTTAGCCATACAATGATGCTTTTAATGTTCATACTGCCTACTTTAATGCAGAGATTCCAGTTGATAGGAATTCTGCAGGACACTTCTAATAGGATGCTGACACCCCTATCCAGCTTTCTAAAATTCAAGTCTGTCAGGACTTTCTGATTTACCTTTTGTCATAGAAATCAGAATTATTATTGAAACTTGGACCTTGACCAACATTCAGATTCCAAATACTGCTAGAATTTTTATCTCTTGCTTTAACACACTTTCTCCCTGATTACTGTGAAACATAACAAGTAGCAAGTATCCATGCCATTTGGTAGAGATTATTGTATTTCAGTCTCCAAGAGCTCTCAGTTGCTTTCAAGTAGGACTGATTCATCCAATAAAATATTCAGTTGGGTTATCTCTCACCACTCTCGCCACCGCTTACTCCGTGAAAAAAAAAAAAAGCGGTGTTGTCTGTAAATTAATAGCATTTAAAAACACTATGGTGGATAAAACATAGCTAATATTGTCAGAACAACAGAAGTTCAAAGGCTTTCCTCTTTTGGTTTGCTTGTTTGTAGAAATAAACTTGAAAAGGGTTTTTTTTTTTTGTCCCTTGCTAGCAAAGAATTATTTCTGTGAAGATGCTTTTAATTTGTACCATAGCTTCCATAAATATAATCTTGAATATGTTCAGGAACTTTGTACATTTAAAAAGATCCTATTTCACCTGCTAGCTTTATATTGTTTTGCAGTTGTTTACTTTTTTCTTCTTAATCCCCCTTTAAAATTTATTTATCATATCACATTTCTTCCTGAAATAGGTATCAGAACAATGACTATAAAGACAATTTCAATTATAAATTTAAAAAAAAATCAAATAACACACTTCAATGACTTGAAGCCAGATGCATCATGCTTACAAAGGTAAGCTAACATGCAAATCTTCATAGGATAATCATTAACAAGGATAAATAACTATCTTTTTGTTAAGCTTAGTAGTACCATGTGAGTATCATAGTAACTGCCTTCTTCAATTGGCACTAAAGATTACCCCGCTGTAACCTATGATATCACCAAAAAGGCAAGGTAAGAAATGGAAGAATACATTACCACTATGTCCCACCACTGCAGCATATTTAAATTAAGTCTAAATGGTCAGCTATTTTTATAAAAATAAGAGTAGTAATAATATCAGAAAGATTATTACAAATTCTTTAAAATACTTGATCTGTGTTCTCTGACATTTAAAGACTTTTCCAAATTATAGTGAATTATTTTCAAATCCTTCAGGAATAACATTCCCCTTAGTCTTTTCTTTCTTCCTCTGACCCTCACTCCCTGTCTGTGCTTCTGCTCCCTTTCTTCATCTTCACTCTCAGGCAGTCTTTATTGAAAGATACCTTCTTGTGCTGGGTAGAGCACACAAAGATGAAAAAATGTGAAGAACAGTAAACAACATAAAACCAGTACAATTATCCATTTATTAAAGATAAACAAGGGCTATATATAAAGGGAGAGGTAGTAAGGGACCCTCTTAAAAACCTTATAGTTAAAAATATAAAGGGCCTAGTAGAGAAGGAGTCTGAAATTGAAAAATTATTATACTACAAGAAAATTTTGTAGATCTATAGATTATGAAGCCAGATGGGAATAACATTGTGATTTAATCTGAACTCCTCCCTAACATGGGCCATGAGATTTACCTGAATTAATTCCTCTTTGTTCCATTTTTTAAAAAGAAAACATACCTTGACATAGCATTTCCAATTACACAGAACTCACTGCACCTCTGATAAGTCTTTTCAAGGGCAGTTATACTCACTGGTAGAAAAATAAAGAACACAAAAGAAATGTCTTACTGGGTCAGAACAGTGGTCCATCTAGCCCAGTGCTTGGTCCTCAACAGTGGCAATAAGAGATACTATTTAGGGAGAGCACATACCTCTGAGCTCCACTCCCCTTGTCTTACCCCAGCATCTACTGGCATGGAATTAGGGATGTTAGAAGGCACATCCCTGACTGCTCCTTCTAGTATCTGTTAATGAATCTGCTGTTAATGAATTTGTCTCTTTTGGACCTGCTGATACTGCTTGCTTCCACAATCTCTTGAGGCAACAAAGCCCAGAAGTTCTCTGCCTGCTGCTTAAAGTAGTTAGTTCTTTTTTTCCTGTTTTAAACTGCTCTGCTATGGCTCTCCTACCAGTTTTCATAAGCGCCCCTTAGTTCTAATATTGCAGGACATGGCATGTAATTGGTTTTCCGTATCCCTATGGCAAATTTAAATTTGTCTTACTTCAGCTATGAGTCACTCTATTATGTCCACTATGGCATCGTCTGTCAGCAACTTCTGAAAATTCCGTATTAAAAGATTTCTGTTTCCCATGTAAGTACCCATAGCCTAACATGAAATCACTTCCTAGTTATTTGTTAAGTTAAATAGAAAGATGCCACCGATTCTTTCACAAAAGATGTTTTACATACTACAAATAATTTTTGTGACTGTTGTCTGCTATACCTCCAATCTGTTACCATCTTTTTTAATTTGTGCCTCGTGGGACATGACTGTATTAAGGTTAAACTAATGCAAGATACTCATCCCTCTTGCATTTATTTTATTATTGTGAATAACTCTAGCATTCCTAGCTGTCATTCCATTTTTAGGATCCCTTCTCCTTCCTAATAGAATCAAAACACTCCTTGTCTTTAATTCTGCTAATGTTGAGTTATTTTTCTCCTGTTTCCTATAATATGTATTTTTATGATTCCTACGTCCTGACAGTTACTGCCACTGATTTTTTTCTCTTTGAAACAAAATATAAAAATGAAATTCTATAGATATAAACCTATAATGAATGCTTGCACATCTTCCTCAAGGATATTTTGTGGTTTGTTGTCTTGTAGAGTCCTCACTATTCTTTTAAGAGTTCCCACTTCCCATTTATATGTGCCTCTTATCTGGTTATTCATTAGTTTCATCTTTTTAAAGCAGCATTAGTGTTTGTTTTTAGTAAAAGCCATATTCCATTGTCAAACATAAATGTAATTTGAGTAATGAGCATTTTTCATCAAAGAAAGCACTCAGATTTGATCTAATTTTAAATTAACGCATAATGGTTAGAACAGTCTTAAGATACTGTTTGGTCCAAGAGTCTCAAGAAGAATCTTACATTTAATCCCCATGTTCATATTTAGGTTTTGTTAGCTTTTAGCAATTGGACTTCCTTCTTGTGTATCGAGAACTGCTGTCCATCTTTGTAAGTGAGACCAATTCTTAAAAGAAAGTACGTATTTAGGTAGGACCCCAAATCTTGACTCTAGGGTTTTATAGTTTTGTTAGCATTTCTGGAATTTGAAATTGAAAATCCAGAATCCCAATTTCTAAAACTTCAGTGTAGGTTAACATAATTTTTACAAATTCTCTGTCTTACAATGTGACTAACAAAAGTTTCCATGTTCATTATGATAAACTGTTTATCGTGTATATTACTGGCATAATGAAGTGTTTGTCATTACTGAATTATTGAGACACTTCTGTCTATATTCTTGTTATAGGTTTCACCAGCAGGAGAATCCTGGTTCCCAAGGTGATTGGTGCAGACTGTCTTAAGGCATTGCTTTCTTGTGAGTTTCCAATTTTAAGTGCCTGAAATGATGCAAAGATAGTTTTTCTGTCTGTCAGGTAGGTGTCTTGCTTTATGCTGAGATTTTTCATGTCCAGCAAGGAGAAACAAAGGAACATGCAAGGGCACAAAGCCTTCTGGGGTAGCTCTGGAGGACTGTCTCAAGAGGAAGGAGCCACACTTGATGGGGTCTGCCAGGGTATTATCAGTCTATAGCAGACCCTGGAGCAAACTGTCACAGAGGGCACTACTTTCTTCACTATAGAGGGGAGCCTGGATGTGAACAGCCACGTGCACTGTTTCGATGATCAGGGCAACGGGGCACTGGAGTTAAGAAGTGAACCAAGCTGGCAGTATGGACCCATAGACAGAATAATGTTGTGCTTCTGTGGTCTTTCTAGATACAGGTGATATTACCCAGGTATTTTGTTATTGTTTTCCTTAGGCTGTTACAAATCTGCATGAATCTCAGTAATATACTGCTGCTTTCATTCACATCCACCACAGCTGCTTTCAGATATTGATCATGGGTAACCAGAAGATGATGTAGTAGTAAGTTTCCCAACAGCTCTGTGCAGTGTGTATTTGCTTTTAAAGACCAGCTATTTGAAAAGCATCTAAACTGCAGTTACCTAAACTGATACATCACAAAAATCTCTTTTTTCCAAATCTTAGTGACAGTCTTCTATATAAACTGTATTGCAGTGATACACAGACATACCTTGAATATAATTGGTCTACATGTATTTTTATCTAAAGAAAAAGGAAGTTTCAGGATACAATAGAACATAAACCATTCTTCTTTTAATCTTAAAATTCATGCCTGATGAAGGTTTTTCCATGGTTAATTAGAAGGCGTTCATTAAAAGGGTCAGCAGTAGCAACATTTGTTCCAGTACCTTATTGAAGAATTTTGCAAAAACAGTGAAGGAATAGATTACTACCTAAATAGTATATATAGTAATATTTTCATCAAATACAATAAAAAAAAATATAATATGGGATATTTATATATATAGTGGATAGGTAAGTTGTCACTGGAATATGAAGCTTCTCTGTATTGGGCTTGGGCTGTCTCACTTGCTGTGCTGTGAAGACACAGTGTTATCAGTTTGTCCATGCCACGTCTTCTCACTGTTAAAGATTTGGAGTTCTTTTGGATGTCTTTTCCACCTGAAACAAAAGTGGTAGTCTTTTTGAACTTGTCATGGTTTTATGATTGCAAGGTGAAAAAACTATGGATTACGTGTATTTTCAAAACAACCCTCTCCCTCCACACACACACACACAAAAGCCCCTACAAAGTAGTATTTTCAGAAGCAGCTGTTTACCCCTGCTGCCAGTGAAGTTGATAGGAGTTTTATTATTGGTTTCAGTAGGAAAAGATTTAGACCAATGTTTTATGCTTTTGAAAATATCAACAATTACTCTTCAAATAATTAATATATAAGAAATAAATATTTTAAATATTGGCATATAGGTATAGAAAATTCCATTTTCTTTACAGCTGTGTTGTATCTTGCCCTTGACTCTCAGGAGTCAAATCATCAAAGCCTAGTAAAGCTCTCTCCTGTTCCTTTTCTTCACAAGTGTTATTTCTGATAATTATTTTTCCTCACTTCTTCTGATCTGCTCTGTTACTGAAGGCTTTTAATGGAGTCAATGTTAAATAGATCACTGGAAAATCTGTTTTGTATTTACAGTGAAAAACACTTTTCTTCTTCTTCTTCTTGACATATGCTTAACCTCAAGGGAAAATACTTAGCTTTCCACTTACTTAAATAGTGTACATAACATACAGGAAATGATTGATGAGGTTATCAGAGTTCCTACCTCAGGAATACTGTATGCGTTCCATGCATAATATTCTGGTTATAGCCATAGAGCATATTACACTAAAATTCTGAAGTGAATTTTCAGCTTTCCCACCTTTGTATATATATTTTGTAATACTGCTTAACTGAGATCCACAGAATGGAAGGAAGGAAAGAACTGAAAACATGAAAAGGGAGGAGAAACAACAAAATAAATTAAGCCACGATTAGACTCCTGCCAAGCAGATAGCTACTGATACTGCCATTTGACAGATGTGACATAAAATTCTGGTTCCACTAAATTGAATAAGGGTTTTGCTGTTCTTCAAAAAGGGGTTAAGACTTCATCCAAATATTCCATATTCCCTGTTAAACAGAGGATTGAAACATTCAATAGGTATGAAGACATGAAATTAGAGGCACATAGCTGGTTACAACAGGAAAAAAAAAAAGTCCATGTATTTTCTGATGATGTAAAGTTGTCTTCATTCCCAGTTATTAGGGCATAACTGAACCATCTTAATTTGGGTACAGATCCTGCTATTTCATTCATGAGAGAAGTCCAATTAACTTTCCTGCAGCCCAAAACATTAAAATAAATGTGTCACAAGCCTGTACAGCCCCTCTAACTGGTGCTACCACCATACTAAGATGTGACTGTTTGAGCAGAGGTGCAGAGTGGATCCTGGCCAGCAGAATAAACCCTTGATTGTCTCAGTGAACTCCCCTTTCTTTCCAGTTGTGTATGACATTCACCCAAATAATCATTTACATTTCACACCCTTTTTTACACTCATGGGAAACTTAAAAAAAAAAGGCCTCAGTGTAACTGAGGAGCAGGAGATCAGTTTATTGCCATCAGGCCTTTTAATCACTTATGTACCTGTGAGACAGCCTCTCCATTTACTGAAAGCACAGTCCTCACTGTGTGTTCTGTTTTCTGATGCTCTAATCATAACCTAGCTTAGAGAAAATCACTTAAAACCAATTCTTTCTTTCATTACATCTTTAGCTGTGTGTATCAAACCGCTTCTTTGCACAGCCATGTTTTTCTTGCCATCTCTTCCCATCCTCTTACATCCCCTCAGGATTTGACCCTAGACCACGTAGCTGAAGTCTGACAGTTCACCCTGGGACAATCCTTGATTATGAAGCAATGTCAGAGTCAAAATCCAGGTCCCTGGGGTGCAGGGTAGTGCCTGTAAGTGGTGCCTGAGGTAACATAGACTGTTAAGTATCTCCTCTTATCTCCCTCCACCTTGGAGTGGAATACCTTTTTAGTCAAATACATTCCCAGTGAGTTTTATTTTGATGTGGGAAACTTACCTAGCTCTGGTAATTTGTCAGTAGATTTCAGCAATTTCAAATCTAAGGCTGTTGAAGTAGGCTGCGTATTTAAAAAATGCTGTACAATCCACCAACCTCTGACACGGAAACAAAACTAATGAAACGTTAACAGTCCTGCTGAGGTCAGTGGTCCCTACTGAGGAAGTGATTCTCCTCCAAAGGTTTTAAAAGATATGAGTATTTAATAGAAAAAAGGCCACACAGCTTTTATACATAGCATTCCTACACAGCATTCCTACAGCATGTGGTTATAGTATAAAAATATTAACAAGACAATCACTCTTGACAATGGATCTGGATAAATACAGCTGCCACATGGCAATAATAGGATGGTATCCTCCCAAAAAGCGATTTTTTGAATTTGAAATAAATTCTTTCCATTCATCTCATTCTTTATCCCCCAAGAAGGTATTTTGTGGGTAATAACACTTTTATGAGCTGTTGGGTTGGATATTGAAGGGCTCTACCCATTGCAAGCTAAGCGTGCATAGCAGCAGCAGAATGCCAGTCCCTCACCTTCCCACTTCATTTAAGTAGCTTTTTAGTACAGTGCTAAGAAGCAGCCTCAGTTTTATCTGTGCCTGGATTGCTGTCAGTGGTGATAGTGACAGGTCACCAGCAACACTTCTCCGCAGTGTTCACTGCCAAGCCAGAAAATACCCATAGTGTTTCAAAACTGTTATCATCTGTTTGCTTCATGCAGCACCCATAAGGAGTAACTTCCCATTTTTTCAAGTGGGGAAAGTGACTCAAAGAGCAATACTAACTCATTTTAAGCAATTCAAAAGGAAAATCTCAGTCTCCTGATTCCCAGCCTTATGCTTTGGCTACAGGACAGCCCTTCTGCCCTTGATGTCCTGCCTCAAGTATTGTCTTTTTCCATTAAGCAAATATTGATTTTATTCTCCTGCTTGAAAACAGAATAGAAATTAACATGGCTCTTTTTGGTTACTTCATTGTTTGTGAATCACTTGGGAATAGTATGTATTAGTTAACTGCTGTTGCTCATCCAATGGGCACTCACAACCTTTTTTTT
>VYZV01030503.1:8338-19346 GCA_013401275.1 Pandion haliaetus | reverse complement strand
CTTGCTGAGTGAGTGAGTGTGGGTGTTGGGAGAGTTGCAAAGAGAGGGGACGCAGATCCCCTCTCTAATCCAGATGCATTTTGATGATTATTAATTAAAAAAGACAAAGGAAGAAACAGGCGAGTGTCAAGCCAGGGTCTGTGCTGTGGCAGTCCAAGAAAGGATTAGCTGCATGGCTATTAACACTGTCACAGCTGCAGGGAAGAGTAGTCTCTCAAGTCAGGGGAGTACTTCTGGAGCTTTCCCTTGCATTGAGTTTTCAGTTGGATACAGGTACAAAGAATGTCAGTTTATGACTAAGGCGCTGGCTTCTAGAATTATACAACAGGATCAGATTCATCACATTCCCTTTAGCCTATATTTGCAATACTGCATAAAAAGAGGGTGCACAAAGCTTCAGAATGTCTCTCTCCTGATCTTGCACTGATGTAATTTAATTGGTTTCTGTGGAAAGATTTCTAGTTTATGTGTGCACCTCTTTAGCCACCTAGTGAATAGACTGAGTTTTCTGAAAGGTTAGTATTGCAGCTACTCAACAACATTCAGCTGTGCTGGATGGTGTTGTGGAATAGAAGCTAGAATCCAGATTAAAGGAGAGGTATGTTTTGGCAGTGTCTGCCAGAGAACCATCGGCCCGGTAATCTCCATCAAAGCATCCTCCCATAGATTTAAGTATCTTCTGTGAGCTGAATTACCTACCTCGGTGCTGAATATCCAGGATGGAATCAACATGTTAATTTTTAATTCCAGAAACTGGAAGTAGAGATACAGAGCATTTAGTGATGCCCATTATGTTCTGTGCTTCCTCCAGAGGTTTTCTTTCTAATCTCAAAAATTTCTCTTTCCTTATTTAAACCATCTTTCCGTTGCTCTGGTGATCCTCTTTCTGTATCCAGGTCTTTTACTGAGTAAAAGTGGCAAGGATGGAATTCAATATTCTAGGGGAGATCACATAAATGACTTGTATAACAACATTAGCTCTTCCTTACCACTACTACAGAAAATTCATTTCACATCTGTTAGGACTGCATTTACTTTTTCCATAGCCACATGGATGCTTCAAATTCAAGCTGTAATCAAGTAAGACAAGCAAGTCTTTCTCTTTGGACTTTAGCAAATACGTAAATTCCTGGCATTTTGTAAAGTTTTACTTTTTCATCCTTCAGCATGCAATCTCTGATCCAGTGTTACTTCTCTTACTTCAATTTCTGAGGCCATCTCTTTTTTGATGGTAAATATTAACTATTCTGCTTTGGCATTCCCTCTTAATTGTGCATTACTAGGAAATTTCTTTACCTTGCTGATGATTTGAAGCATAATTACCAAACAAAGCAGCAAATGCAAAAACAATCCTTGCTCTGTTAAAATTCTTAAGTTTTCAATAATATCAGACAAGTA
The DNA here is from genome assembly GCA_013401275.1 of Pandion haliaetus. Lineage (NCBI taxonomy): Eukaryota > Metazoa > Chordata > Aves > Accipitriformes > Pandionidae > Pandion > Pandion haliaetus. The sequence goes on along the minus strand of VYZV01030503.1, from coordinate 17,948 downwards.
AGTAAAGCATCAAATAAGGTCCAGAGAGAGGAAAATACATTACAATAAGGAAAAGGATTTACCTAATTTAAATTCTTTGCTTGTCTAAGTGGTTGTGAATAGCACCAGATTTAGGAATCCAATATAGGTAGATTTATATCAGCAGTTTGAGTCACCAAATGTAAAGTAACATGGTTATTTCTGGTAAGTACCTAAAAATTGTATTCTTTGTGCAATCATATTGCTAGGTAACATCGCTTAATTTTCATTTCACCAAAGAAAGTTGTTAACTCACTTTTCATTTGGGGCAGGCTAACAATATATGAACAAACAGTTACTTTGCTCAGCTGACAAGCAATAACTCCTTAAACTGCCACAGCTCTATTGATCTCTAAACAATACTGGATGGTAGTGATTTGTAGGCATCACAGAAAAGGTAGAGTTTTAAGTGGGGATTTATAAAAGGAGACAGACGTGGCAATGTAGATTTTGATTTTCAGGATTCTATAGCAGTGAATATTTGATATCAGGAGGGATAATACTTACAGGGGAAAAAGAAAATAGGAAATATTTATTGTATGTTTAAGGAATTTTTCATGCCCTTTCAAATATGGGAACTTGCAAACTGGATTAAAACCAAGGGGTTTTTTGTCCTGCCTTGTACAAAATCTAACATTTTCCATTCTGATAAGTTTGCAGCACCATTCCTGGAACTGTGCAAAGCGATATATTCTCATTCTCTAATGTAAACCTGCAGAATGTTGCTGGCAAATTTGAAATAAGAACCTAATCCAACTCTTATGAAAGCGTACTTTAACTTTTCCACTTGCTTTATTTCGTTTTAAATCAATAGCATTTCTTAGAAACCAAAAGGCTATAAGGGAGATTAAAGAAAATGGAAGGATCCTAAGTAAGATACAGCACTCGGAGATGTGATGATCATCAGACATTTAATGGCCTTAACAATTGCTGCAATTTGTGTCAAACTGAACTGCTAGGCAGACATGGAAACAAGTTTAGAGGGCTCTACTTTGCTGAAAGAACTCTATATTAGCAGGGTGAGATACCACTGGAAATGGAGGCTTCATGTGAATGGAAGCATCTCTGCAAAGCCAAGCAACTCTCTGCCATGATTTATGTGCTTTACCCTGACAGACATTGTTCCTTTCCCTTATTTTTCCTGCATATTTTCATGAACAAAAACTAACCACAAAGCCCATGGCTCCATGGCTTGCTGCAGAAAGTCTTGTACAGTAGCTGGTTTTGCTCCCAGGTGACTGGCTCTGAGCCGAATCTGACTCAAAAGCTCCTCACTGCAATAGCTTGGTACCTAGAAAATTACATATTAACTTGGTTACTGCAGTGTGTTAATGCAACTACACAGCTTCTGTACCTGTGATGGTTTATGTCTTTTAAGTTTCGAGTAGGGGCTCTGCCCATGGAGACATGCCCCCACATTTATGGAACTGCTTCAAACCACCCTTAATTTCCAGAAGCGCTCTCTGCAGATTTCCACTTTATTTATGTGTCTTCTATTCCATTTACAAGGCTGAAAGCATTAGTATAAAGAAGCTGACAAGCAGAAACCCTTTTTGGCTGGAAAGGTAATGGAATTTTGCTCAGTTATTTTACCAGGAGTAGAGGATGATTAGCACTAATCACAGCTTGAGACACTGAGAGAAATTTAGAGTAAAAATGCAGATGTCCTTTAAAAATAACCATTGCAGTGAGAAAGTTATTTGTCTTGAAGCAAACAAACAGAAAAGACTTTCCATTTACTGGACTTTTTTTATTTTAAAGTGTCATTTCATAATATACTTGAACTTCATAGAAACTGATTCATATTTGACACTGTTCTGTCAGTTGGGGTGCAAGCTCACCAATAAATTCAGAAAGAATTGGACAGCATTGGGCAGACAGCAGAAACACAGAAATGCTAAACAGTGTGAGCATAGGTATTTATCTATTTAGGAAGGAACTACAAGAAAACAAGCTAATTTTCCTAATGCTTACTAAGGGAGATAGTCAGACACATATCTGCCCCCTAGACACTCACAGTGATTGACGCATAAGCTATACACCTTATTTTATTACTCCTGTATGTGACACTGGCAGCATTCTGCTAAACTGAAAAATATTTAACCTGCAGAGTAAATAACAGAGGAGCAGACACTAGCCTTTAAAACAGCAGTAGCATCCCTGCTTACAGTATAGAGGTCTAAGCAGCTATGGGTGTGCAACAGAGAGATGACTCTGAAGTTTAAAATTGCTACAGATTTGCTATAGCAGCGTATAGGAGTTTATGTTTAAGACTTGTGAGGATGTTCAGTCCACACACCCAAAAAAGTTAGTGTACAGCAGCTATCAAGGACAGGTATTTGAGCTTTATTAAGGAAGACAGAGATGTTAAACTGGAAGTGCCCTATTGGACTAGAATTGCAGCTGTGCTTCTTTGTGGAATGAGCAAAACTGTCTCACAAAGGGAGGCAGCTAGTTATTTCTCATTCGGAAGGACGTTTCTAGTTAAAATTCACACACTTGCAAATCAATGCTTCAAAAGTATATATATATTTTTTCTAACGTGTTATTAGACTTAAAAACACTATGATCAAACCAGGCATCTTGATCTCATTGGCAGCTCATGACAGAACTCATTCTCTCCCATACAGTATCTTCAGCTTGACTTGTGTAAAGAAAGGAAACCCTAAAATTCCAATCTTTTCACCACCTATGTGTTATTCCTCACTACAGTCTCTCCCTACTAATATCCCATATTCTTCCCTTCATTGCTTCTGTAATAGAAAATCAACTATTCAGGGCTGGGTTTTTTTCCTATCAATGACTCTTAGGTGCTAGGACCCTGAAGCAATTTTTTTGGCACATGGGGCAAACAGATGTTTTTGCAAGTGAGGCCTTGAGTAATTGCAAGAAAATATGCCTGCAGGTGAAACTGAAAAGTGTCTCTTGTGTTAGAAAGAGAATATCTACAGCAGTGGCTCTCAACCTTGGAGAACTGGAGTGCCACTTCATCACTGAATAGAACATGTTAATTATCCCTCTACTGCATTATGCTGTTGCATCATTTTTTAGTCACTATCTGACACCATTGTATGGTAATTTAACATGTCATTAGGATGAGGTTGAAAAATCTGTAGAAGGAAAAATAAGAAAATGGTGGTTTTCCCAGGCTACTTATCCAGCAAGTGCAATAAGACAACATCATTATATTTTGCATTTTGAATTTCTAAACTCCTCACTGCCTTTTGTTAGGAACCTTCTTCAAACTGCTTTTAAGTCAATGGAAAGTTCCTGCTGACATACATCAATCTTGAAATGGACACTAAGAGTTAAAACAGCATGAAACATTGTGAACCTTAATCTGAATATCTAATTACTTTTTTGTTTTTATCCCAATGATTTTCCTCATGCTGTGTCAGATAAATGCCTTTCTTGCTTTTCTCCTAAGGCACTACAGCTTACATGGTCACACTGTCTTTGTGATACTGAGTTGGTCCATGTCTCCACAATATCACTGAACCTGCTGGCCAGTTTCAGTCAAATTTGACAGTAAATTGAGAACTCTGAGAGATAATTCAGATCCCCAAAATACCATGAGGAAAGCCAATGACTATAAAACATTTTTTTTATTCTTAGCTACTGAAAGAAGGGCAAAAAGTGAATTCACTCCATATAAAACACCCAGGAAATGGAGTGAGAGACACAGACAAGAAGGGAGAGACAGATGTCATGAGACCTGAAATGAAAAACAGAGCTTAATTTCAACATTACCTTCATCTACTGCCTGTGAATGCATCTATGAGATACCTGTTATGGGTTTGTGTGGTGCGGTTTTCTTTGGTAGTGGGGGAGGAGGCTGCAGATGTGCCTCCTGTAAGAAGCTGCTGGAAGCTCCCCCGGCTCCAAAAAGTTGGACCTGCCTCTGGCCCAGGCCGATCCCATCAGTGACGGTGGTAGCGCCTCTGGGAGAACAGATTGAAAAGGGGAATGGGCAGTGTGGGGGTTGGAACGTGAGAGGAACACCTCTGCAGATACTGAGGTCAGTGAAGAAGGAGGGGGAGGAGGGGCGTCTGAGGAGGCTGATGGTCCTGCAGCCTGTGGTGAGACGGCAGGCTGTCCCCCTGCAGCCCAGGGAGGGGAGCAGGGGAGCAGAGACCCCCCCAAGATGGCCGTAACTCAATGGTAAAAACTGGGCTGGAGCAGTGTGAGACTGGAGAGCAGCCCGCGGAAAGGACCCGCGCCNAAGGACTGTCTCCCGTGGGAGGGACCCCACGGTGGAGCAGGGGACGAGTGAGGAATCTTCCCCCTGAGGAAAGGAGCAGCAGAGACGATGTGTGGCGAGCTGACTCAACCCCCATCCCCTGTTCCCCTGCGCCGCCGAGGGGAGAAGGTAGAAAGCACCGGGAATGGAGCTGTGCCTGGGAAGGCGGGAGGGGGGGGGGGAGGTGTTCTGAGGTTTGGTTTTCCTTCCTAATATCCTTGTTTTTGATTTGATTTGTAGTAAACTAAAAGGATTTAGTTTCTTCCCCAAGTTGAGCCTGTCTTTTGCCCGTGCCCATAAGTGGGGAGTGATCCCTCCCAGTCCTTGTCTCGACCCACGAGCCTGCCCTTGTATTTTCTCCTCATCCCACCGTGGCCAGGGGCGGGGGCGGGGGGTGAGTGAGCGTCTTCATGGTGCTTTCTTACCGGCTTGGCTGGAACCGAAACCATGACAATACCGAATCATACATAACCCACCTTCACTCAATCTTTTGTTCACAGAATGTGTACTTTGAGCAACAGTTTGCAGAAGGGTTACTTTTAACCACACATCATATATAAGAAATATAGCATATATATTTTAGAGAAGACAGTTTTTACAGGGCAACTGGTAGAAGTAGCTTAATACCATTGTTTGGACTGAATCTGAAGGGCTTACCATGTCTGTTACCTGGTCCAAAGAAAGGAAAAAGTAAATCAATGTCAAAGGTCTTCCAGTCTTTCCTACTGATGAAGAACAAGATCAGCAGACTGAGGATTGTCTCTAATGGCTTCTGGTCTGGCACTGAGACCATACTCATCTCATTTACTTTCTCGTATTAAACTGAGATATACGAAGTAGGATTACAGGTTCTCTCTACAGGCAATAAAAGAGTTACCCTAGAAGGCAAAGCATCTTCTGTCTTTGCTTCTGGGAGAGGTCTTCCACTTGCAGCAGCTCGTATTATCCCTTGGTATGAAGGGTGTTGTAGCAGGTTGGACTAAAGCAACTATGAAGGCTTCCAAATTAACTTTAAATCCCTGCTCTATCCACAAACAGATTTTAAGATGGTTAGTATGCTACAATTCATAGAATATAATAGAGTGAGACAAGGGAAGATTACCCTAGGATGAGATCTTACCTAATGAGTCGTATGAAGATTAAAAAGTAATTGTACTGATGTGGCTAGTCTGTACCTGAGCTGAAGCTGGTAGATCACTGGCATTGAGCTATGTGGACATAACAGATCTGTTCACCACAATATCAGGTATTTTTGTGTCATATTCCACTGCCTGGTATATGCATCCAACAAGAAAATGAGTCTCAAAATGAGCTCTGAAGTCAGGTGGGACCATTGTAGTAAGACTTATTGAAAAACACAAACTATAGAAATTCAGTAAACCAACACTCATTTAAATTAGGTCATTTATTTTAGGTAAGAGAAACAAATGGAAACTGTATTGTTTTCACTTAGAAGTTCTTAGGAAATGAGCACACATAACAGTGCACCGTAAATTTATTGAACGTTGGAAGACTGCTTTTATAGAACAAAAAGGAAGGAAAACCCCCACACAACTTCCAGTCTAAATAGCTTAAAGTGATCTGATCTAAATTCAAGTACCAAAATGAAATACTTCCAGTTGTAATCACCTCAGTTTTCGCCAGTAGCTGGAAGAGTAATACAGAGACTTATCAAGAATAGTTAAGGTACCAGGTGGATGGAAAGTATATTTGCTCAGCATTCAGCGTCTGGATTTCATATATCTGCTAACTAAGCTGAAGAGCCTTCTATTAGCAAACTTCTTCTCCTTGTCAGGATATTTAAAGCAGGATTCATCTCGGTTAACTTTAAGTGTTGGCTTACCCAAAGCTAATTGGCTCAGTTACCTTTGTAGTTACTACAGTCAGAAATAGGCTCCTCTGGAAGGTGATTCATTTCAGCTGTCATAGAGCCTAGTGAATCACTTCTAGAGACACCTCTATGATAAAGAAAACAGTCTTAGGCTTTGATAACTGTTAGAAGTATAGATCAAAGGGGGATGACTGTCTTAGGCGCAGTCATACTTTTAACCTTTTTCTGTTTACCTAACCAGATGGAGGTCCTTGAGTTTAGCAATAAAAGCAGGCTTTCATTCAATTGTGTGCATCTTCTCTGCTTTCTTTCCAATTTGTTGACCTCCTTATTGATCTGCAGAGATAAGAAATGAGGATAGTATTCCAATTACAGCGAAACCACTGTTAAATAAAGAAATATTGCAATTCACCCGGTCTAATTTCTCCACTTTGTATGTTCAGTATTCTTACTAACCCTTTTGACCACTATGATGAAGTTCTTTCCAGAATAACCCATCCTCAAAGTTGAGTTTCCCTGCTCTCTCATAATAGCTTATGTTTCTAATTTCTAGAAGTATAATTTTATATATCATAATGTATATTTATACATATAGGTACATTTGAACACATACAGATGAATATACTTGTGTGTGTGCTGTTCACTTGTCAAGTGACCCGTTCCAAAGACTTTTGCTCTTTGTTTTTTAATGCTCTCCATTAAGAAAACATATCCAGGGATGATGTTCTGCTCAAAAGCATGCCTGCTTTGTGGGGATTCCTCAATTTTGTTTCAGTGTGAGACATAGCCTGTTTTGAAGATAACATGTTGACTTTGTAGTTTTCTCATTTCTTGACAAAACCATTTCTAGTATCAGATTGAATCTTTGGAATTTTAAACATTAGATAATCAGAATTGACATCGTCACTTTTCACTTGTACTTTACAAAAAGACATCAAATTACATTAGGTCTATTTTTATAAACCAATTTTATATGATACTAGTTATATTACCTTCCTTTAATTCTGTGTTAATTAAATCTCATATTAGCCATTTTATTGTTTGCCTTAGGTTAACTTTAAACTGGCAAAAGGACATTTATCAGGGTCATCCCATTTTCCTTTCTAAATGTTTCTGTACTTTGAATTTTTCCAGTTCTTTGGAGATTTTTCTGCGCCACAAGAGTCCCTGTTATCCATTACATTCCAGAGGCAACATCACCCATCTCTTGTAAAATTCTTGAAATTGGGGTTTTGGGTATCTCCTCCTTCACTTTCTCTACATTTACTGTCTGAAAGCAAAGTATTTCAGTTCCATCAGCCAGTGATTTGAAAAAAATCTTCTATCTTTTCCCGAACTACAGGGCATAAATACATTGATTCATGAGTACTAATTAATTGAAATTTCCTTTTTTTTTTTTAAGATAGGTTGCCATTCTCCTTTCTCCCTTGTCCACTGTATGCTTCTTTAAAAGGTTGTATCCACATATTTTAAAATTCTAGTCATGCAACTCTTCCCACCAGGTTTCAGTAATACCAACTAGGTCAAATTTATGCTCATAAATGAGCAATTCCAATTCCCTGTGTTTATTATCCAGGCTCCAAGAAGTGGTGTACAGGCAATTAAATAATTTCTTCTCCTCATGTCCTTCAGTGTCTTGATTAATTTGGTTCTCACAATTCTGATCTTGTTCTAAGTGAGTACATGTTTGTTCCTGCTTTTCACCTCTTTTTTTCTTAATTTAATGTCTGCCTGACTACAATTATTTAAAATTATTTCTTTGTACTACTTTTTTTTTAATCAGAATAAATTAATTGGCCAAAACTAAAACTTTACACAAGGATATACAGGTTTCAATTAAACTCTCATCTAAAAATATTTTAATTTCCAGGGTAATTTCTGGTCTGAAGCACAAGTCTAGAGTAGCCACTGGCTAGGACATATATTCAGTTTTGAAAATAATTTCCCACAAGACTGTTCTAATCTGCAGTATTTTTTTTGTGTTTTTTAAGTAATCAACTTTCAGTCTTTCTTATTATGGGTTTTCCAGTAGACATGTTTGCTTGCTTATGTGTTTAGTTGTGGGTGTACAAATCAAGTAATAATTTAAAGTAGGGTTTGATATTCTACACGGTATAAGAAGAACATTTGAGACAATACAATTTTGGTATGTCTTTTTGGCACACCTCACTCATGCTCTTACCCTCACTTAAATAAACACCCTCACATATACACACAACTATGAAACTTTCTGCCAAATATGGCATAGGAAAGTGCTTTTAAATGGGTATTTTGTCATATGGGGAAATAACTTTGCCCTCTGGTCTTTTCTGGCCAGCTTGCTTGTCCAGAAGCTTTTTTCTAATTTCTGATAGAGAACTCATCCAAAGTATAAGAGCTCTTATTTAACACAGAATGTACACAAATTTGGTCAACCAAAGTATTGTAAATTTAGGAGGACCATACTTACACCGTTTTTCACTTACAGAAACTTTTTTAATGCATTTTGCCTTTACAAGACAGAATGGATTTTGAGAAAATTAGATGGGTAGTCTTCTGTTGTAGCCTTCTTTTAAGATCCCTGAAATCTCTTATATACATTGTGTGACATTCCAGAAGTATTGCCATTAAAGAGAATATACACCATCAGTAACAGCTAAAGACACACTAATTAGCCTTTGCACACTAACTTCAGAATTTTCCATAAGTTTTTATTCTTTTCTCTAGTGCCTTGGTCTGGAAAGACTTCAGGCTGTCCTACTCGTTGCATTTCAAAATATTGTTTCTATTCCCCATAGTAAAAAATATCTCACAAATTTTGTCTGTCTCATTCGGATGGACACCTCATTTTACTAGGATTTGAGTGGAACCATTATCCACAATTTTACATTATGTTTATACATTTCCAGTTTTGCTCATGTCTGTCTTTAGACTCTTTTCCTCATTCTCCATATTGAAGATCTGTTGAGACCAGAAATGGCCAGGTATGCAGAATTCTTGCTAGTCCTTTTCTTTTGGACAGTATATCTGCTCACCACTCTGTCTCTAGTCATAAGGAATGGTGATTCAATGTGTTGCTTATGCTGGCTATTAGGTGCCATCCTCCCACTCCAATCTTTCCCTCACCCTCTGGGTTTTTTTAATGGATTTTCCTTCCTAGAATCAAAGATCATAGTCCTTGTTTGCCCAAGTATTTTTACACTCCATGGTTCTTCATAAAATCAAAGAGATGTGGTGTTTACTCTTCCAGTGTAAAATCTCAGTTTTGAATACAGTTCAAACACAAAAGTTCTTTATGTTTTTGAGAAGAAAATTAATAAATGGCATCACTGTTACAGGTCAGAACTAATATTTCACCACAAGGTAACACAGTATTGTGCATAACACTGAACAGAAAAAAAAAAAAAAAGTCATAATCTTTTGCAAAATCTTCTGTTTGATTCCTCGTAAATTCCCTTCACAACTGGGTTAATAACATTCAATATTTGGGTCTGCTAGCTTATAAATAGTAGAGAATTAATAATTGATTGGTAGCATCAGAA
>VYZV01030483.1:25019-43490 GCA_013401275.1 Pandion haliaetus | reverse complement strand
TACCGGCTGAGCTGAAACCAAAACCACAACAAGGTCGAAGGCAGAGTTGGCTGCAGTGACTATGAGATGGTGGCATTCCTGTAAGGAGGGAGCAGGGCAAAAACCAAGACCACTATGCTGGATTTCATCCTTTTCAATGTTTTGTTTGAAAGAGTCCTGTGGACTAAGGGCGTGGAAGGAAGAGGAGCTCAAGAAAGCTGGTTGTATTAAAGGATCCCCTCTAAGCTCAGGAGTGGTCCACCCCAACAAGCAAGAAGTCAGGCAAAAATGCCAGGAGGGCTGCATGGATGAACCTGGCAAAACTCAAACATAAAAAGATGGAAGCAGTAACGGGTAGCCTAAGAAGAATACAGAGACGCTGTCTGAGCATGCAGAGATGCAGTTAGGAAAGCCAAAGCCCAACTGATTCTAGCAAGGGATGTCAAAGGTGACAAGAAGGCCTTCTGTGAGTATCTAAGTGGCAAAAGGAAGACTACGAAAAATGTGGGCTCACTGCTGAATGGGGCAGGGGACCTGGCGACACAGGACATGGAAAAGGCCGAGGTACCGGAGGACCCAGGGAACTACAGTCTAGTCAGCCTCACCTAGGTCCCTGGGAAGCTGATGCAACAACTAATCCTAGAAACCACTTCCAGGCACATGACGTACAAGAAGGTGATCAGGAGTACTCAGCACAGATTCATAAGGGGTAAGTAATGCTTGACCAACCTTATAACCTTCTATGATGAAATGGAGAGCTATAGATATTATCTGTCTTGATTTCAGTAAGGCTTTTGACACTATCTCCTGTAAGACCCTCACAGAGAAGCTGATGAAGTATGGGCTGGATGAGCAGACAGTGATGTGGACAGAAAACTAGCTGAACAGCCAGGCTCAGAGGGTGGCAATGAGTGGCATGAACTCTAGAGGCCAGTAAATAGTGGTGTACCCTGGGGTCAATACTGGGCTCAATTGTGTTCGACATCTTCATTAATGATCCAGATGGTGGGGCAGTGTACCCTCAGCAAGCTCGCTGATGATACAAAACTGGGAGGGGTGGCTGATACACCAGAGGGTCAAGCTGCCATCCAGAGGGACCTTGACAGGCTGGAGAAATAAATGGGCTGGCAGAAACCTCATGAAGTTCAACACGAACAAAGTCCTGCACCTGGGGAGGAACCGCATGCACCAACACATCCTGGGGGCTGGAGAGCTGGAAAGCAGCTTGGCAGAAAAAGACTCGGGGGATCCTGGCAGCCACCAACTTGAGCACAAGCTAGCAATGTGCCCTTGCAGCAAAAAAGGCCAACAGCATCCTGGGCTGCATTAGGAGGACTGTTGCCAGTGGGTTGAGGGAGGTAATCCTTCCCTTCTACTCAGCACTGGTGAGACACACCTGGAGCAGAACTGTGTCCAGTTCTGGGCTCCCCAGCACAGGAGAGATGTGGACATAATGGAGAGAGTCCAGCAAATGGCTATAAAGATGATTAAGGGACTAGTGAATTTCTCATATCAGGAAAGACTGAGAGAGATGGGATTGTTAAGCCTGGAGAAAAGAAGGCTCAGGGGGTATCTTATCAATATACATGAATATCTGAAGGGAGGGTGCAAAGAGGACGGAGCCCTCTGTTCAGTGGTGCTCAATGACAGGACAAGAGGCAATAAGCACAAACTGAAACACAGGAGGTACCATCTGAACACAAGGAAACACTTTTTCACAGTGAGGATGACCAAGCACTGGCGCAGGTTGCCCTCAGAAGCTGTGGAGTCTCTATCCTTGGAGATGTTCAAAAGCTGTCTGGACATGGTCCTCAGCAGCTTGCTCTGTGTGACTCTGCTTGAGCAGGAGGTTGTACAAGGCAACCCCCAGAGGTCCCTTCCAACCTCAACCATTCTGTGATACGCAATTTTTACTGCCTAAGTTGAATGGAAGAACCTCACTGGGCAGGGCAACAGTAGTATGTCAGCTACAAAAGGATCCCTCCTGTGAAAAAGAGAAGGTAGTGGAGACACAGTTTGTTTCTCGAATCTAATAAAAAAAAAGCAAATAAACTAGGACAACAGTCTGGTGAGGTAAAATTAATCATAAGGTGACCCTGATTGTTCTTGCTTCTGAGGTTCATGAATGTAGCATGACAGATGAGGTGGGAAGGTATGTCTTATTCTATGTTCCACTAGCAAGAAAACAACAACATCTGACCTGAACCTTCCTTTACTATTTAACTGTAATAGCATTATTTGTTTGTACATGCATGGTCAAATGTGTAGTTCAGTTGTGCTTACTCCTGCTACATGCATGTTTCTCATCCATTACATTGAAGACTAAACTGACGTTTCTTTTAAGTGGTTATCTTAAAAATTATAGCCTAATTACCTAATTTACCACCTCGAGAGCTCCTTAAATGCAGAAAAACTGCAGAAACACAAATGATAAGACAGTCTGACTCCTACCTGTTAGCTTGTAAATATTCTTCTAAGCCCATGCTATTACTTTACTGTCACATTGATTAAAAAAACCCCTCATACCAGAATCAAAATGTCATCTAATAAAGATGTGTTGAAGGTTCATAGCAATTTTAGACACTTTTATCCTGGTTTCAGCTGGGATAGAATCAATTGTCTTCCTAGTAGCTGGTATAGTGCTATGTTTTTGAGCTAGGTATGAGAAGAATGTTGATAACACACTGATGTTTTCAGTTGTTGCTAAGTAATGGTTAGTCTAAAGTCAAGGTTTTTCAGCCTTTGATGCCCAGCCAGCAAGAAAGCTGCAGGGGCACAAGAAGCTGGGACAGAATGCAGTCAGGGCAGCTGACCCAAAGTGGCCAACGGAGTATTCCATACCATATGACGTTTTAGGAACTAAGATGGGCGCGTGGCCGCTCGGGGTCTTCCGGGTGCATCGGTCAGCGGGTGGTGAGCAACTGCGTTGTGCATCACTTGTATATTCCAACCCTTTTATTATTACTGTTGTCATTTCATTAGTGTTATTATTATCATTATTAGTTTCTTCTTTTCTGTTCTATTAAACCGTTCTTATCTCAACCCACGAGTTTTAGTTCTTTTCCCAATTTTTTCCCCCATCCCACTGGGTGTGGGGCGGAAGCGGGTGAGCGGCTGCGTGGTGCTTAGCTGCTGGCTGGGGTTAAACCACGACAGCTTTCAAAATACATTAGTAACTCTGAACATTAATAATTGTATTCTCATATTACTAATGTGACAGTGCAGAACAAGAACAAGATACACAAAATCAAATAGCATGTCCAAAGTGTCAGTGCTTCAGCTTATTCAAAGTTTGTAGAAATTGATGAATTAAGTAGTTGAACATGACAGTGTTCTGACTGGAAAATTATCCCAAGTTTCTGACTTACTATAAGCTAATCATTAAATGCTCTTGCAGTTTAGATCTTAGCATAATGAAACAGAAGTGATTTACAAAGAACTAACCATGCAAATGAATTAGTTTCCTATTTGTATATTAAAATCAGAGGACCAATTAAGAGTGCTCATCAGCAAACTAAATCTGTTTTCTATGGAACAGCAGCTACCTTTATCTGTCCTGAAAGCAAAGTTAGGCTAAACAAGTCAAATCAAACCTCTGTACATAAAGGTCTAACTCAAAAGATTCATGCAAAGAAATGACCTCATATCATCACTGCAGGTCTTCAAAACAGAAAGACCCTAGAAGGTAAAATGGATCACACTGAATATGGCAATGCATTAGAAATAAGCTAACCTTTAGCTCCCCAAACTACCTCATGTGTTAAAACTTTTTTAGGTTGCCATCCTGAAGAACACGACAGCAGTTTACAAGGTCGCTCTGGATGTATCCCTGTCATTGTAAATGACTGGCAAAGCACATATTGCAACAGCTCTGAAGGCGAGGAAAGGGATAACAAAGTCAGCAATGTGTCTTCAAAAGGTCAGCATTCATATGGAAGCTATTAGAGACATCACACAAACAACTGAGGAACAATGTGTGGTGGGCTGTGTATCTCTTCTGCTAAAGCTGGGAGGGAAACACAGTCATCGCCCTCTGTCCATTTCCAGTCCGATGATAAAATCTGTGCTGTGTCTTGCTGGTGCAGAACTGTTGACACTAGACATGCTGAGTTGCCATACTTCACAACTACTGACAATGATTTAGTACCACTGTGGACTGAAAGTATTTTTAATTGCAAGTACTTCCAGTGGGCTGGTAGCTGTAAGGTTATGTCGAAGGAGAGTGACAAGAACATAGAGGGACATAAACATGACCAACAAATGATAAGGGAGGCAGTGATGAGAACCGAACATGGTCAGCCACACTAACTGATGAGAGCATGTGAGAGTGTGAGCATGTTTATTCCAGTGAGGTTATCGGATCGGGGACCTTGTCAACTGGGAAACTGAGGGGAAAAAGGGGAAACCAGAAACAAAATACAGAGACACAGACCTGACAAAACAAACATAGAGGCAATGACAAGAAACAAACATTGCCACTAATTGATGTGCTAATCAAGAAACTACAGGTGCCACTTCCAGGTCCACCCTGGACTTTGCAACTGCTAAGACTGTAAACCAGGGGAGACCCAGACTGGGAGGGGTGTGAGAATCAATAGTGCTATACAAACCCACCAGTGGCTGCAGCAGGACCACGACTCACAGCCTGTCACTGCCTGGTGGTGGCTGCTGGGGCGGGGGGGCGAGCATCTGTATCTTCCCCAATCCTGCTGCATGTGCATGTGTTTTCACTAGCAAACTTTAAGCTGGACTAGCTGGTGAGCAGGGAGGCCTCAGGTCTGGGCTGGGGTATCAGGTACACAGGGGGTCCATGCTCGTGTACCCAGGGAGACTTGTGAATGTGGAGTGCATGAGGGACAAGTGTGTGAGTGCATGTGTGTTGGCTAGTGAGCATCAAGCTGAACCAGACGGCAAGTAGGAGACCTGTGAAGCAGGTAAGAGGGCCCAGAATCAGAGCAGGGGTGCTGGGCACACAGAGGGGCTGTGCTGGTACTTGAGGGATCCGTGAACTTGTGTGTGCTTGTGTACCTGGAGAGTGCTGTGTGTGCCTGCACTAGCGATCTATCTCTGCCAGCCAAAGAGGAGGAGGGGACTTTGCTGTCTGTGTTTATGTTTATGCATCCTGTATGTAGGTGCTGTTGAAGACAGCGCCTTGTCTGTGGCCAGCTGTGTCAGTGTCCTGTGTGCCTGCATGTGTCTCTGAGATGCATACGCAGCTTTGCTACTGTTTCAACCTGCAAACGGGAAAAGTGACAGCTGCATCCCTCAACCTGGGCAGAGGCCCTGGGTCCCTGGGCTGGGGTCCAGTGGTTGGGCAGGAGGGTCCTGGGCTGAAGCGGCTGGAAGAGGCGGCTGTACATCTAACATCACTTAACAGACCTGTGAGCTGAGAGCTACCAGGCATGAACTCACTACTACTCACCTCTAACCTACAAGAGTCTAAAGAAGCATTTGCCTGTATTACGACAGGGATCAAAGTGAAGAACAGCTTGCAAAGATGGAGAAATTGAAACACTGCTACTGCGTAACAATCAGATGGTCTTTGTGCTGGTATGGAGCAGGACAACAAGCCAGGGTAGATAATCCCTCTAGTTTCCACACTAGAAGCTCTTGATTTTAGGGAAAATAAAGCAGTAATGGTCTCGAGGAAGTAATAGGCTGCATGCTGCCCTGGCTCCAGCTCATCACCACAGGTAGTCTGAGGCAGTTGAGGGAGGACATCTGCCCACACTATCCCAGTTCGGACTTATGAGGGACAGGCACACAGATGTGGCTTGCACTCTGATTCCCATTTGAAGCACTCCCACTACTGCATACTAAACTACCTCTGAATCTTGTCTTGAAAACAGCAATTAAAAATCACTAAAAAATAATGGAAAAAGCCTATCAGTTCTCCAAAGCATGCATGGGGCATATGGTGGGAAGGAAAACCTGCAGGGTTCTTCTAAAGGCCTCCAACATCTATGCCATTAGATTAGACTTTTCCACATCTACGTAATTTAGAGCTGCAGGAACTACACTTAGGAAGCATGAAAGAAAACCACAAACAGAGGTCCCACTAGTGTAAGAGGGACAAACCCCTATTTACAATAACAAAGCCATGTCATCAACAGTAGGTATTTCTAATGAAAAACAATTGATCATCTTCAACATTTAAAACATGGTAGACTAGCACCAAATGATCTATCTCTGAAGTAAATAGACACTGCAGAAATTTAGCTTCATCAAATAAATACCAGTCAGTAATTAATAAAACTTCAAATTTTCCAGGCATCTTTAATTACCTTTGTTTTGCTTCTTCATGCGGATGGTTGTTCTTTTAAACTTCACTGTAATGTCATGGTAAACTGGAGGGAAGAAAAAAAAGGCAATACAGCTAAATTCTTCCTTCTAGAAAAGCTTCAGCTCAGCACATTTAAGGAATACCTCTCTTTTTTAGAACTGTGAAAGGGAAATTGGTTTTACTCTCCTCTCCTCTGAGTTCTTTAAAGAGAAGGGTTAAGCTAGGTAAATTTCTGGAATAAATTAGGAATGTTTACACATCTGTGAATACTATGTCACTATTGTATACAAACCAAGCTTCACTTAAAAAATAAGAAGTGTCTGCATACCTCTAATGATCCCCATTTAGCTTTGAAGTGAGATCACGTGACACACTTTAAACTTCTTCCTCATACTCAGATTTTTCTAATTCAGCTTTTAACCTAAGATTTCCCCATAGGCTTCAGCATTCTTGGATTTTCCACACAGAATATTTACCATTCCAGCCTTCCTGCTTCTCTCTGCTTCAAAAGGAACCCCAAACTCATATCCTCTGGTGGGTCGCTGTTACATACATCTGATTCAGCGGCTCAGTCTCTGCATAGTGGATTCTAGCACTGAAGTCAAGATAGCTCAGAGAGGACCTCTATGTCAAGTAGAATGGAAAGCATGGTGGAAACACGACCAGTTTTTAATCAAATCCCCAATCTGTTAGTGTGAAATAATAATGCTCAAGGAATAGACTCATCAGAGTAACTGCAATTTTGTATTTGTAAGCTGAAGTTTTACTATACTGAATATTTATCTACACAAAGAGCTGGTTAAATATTCATATACTCTGTAAGGTACTATCTTTCAAAATTTTTCTGAACAATAACTGAATATTTGATATACTGGTACCATGTTTGACATCAGAGAGGACTTGTATGGTATTAAATTGAATTAACAAAAAGCTACCATAAAATATCAGACTGACTCCTCCAGCCCACGTTCTCCCCAGCTGCTGGGCTTTGACAGCATACATGGATTGAGTCAACAGGGAATCATCTCTGACATACAAAATAGAAAAGCACAGAGGAGTTCACTGTAGAGAAAGATGTATGACTTCCAGACAGTATGACTTCCTTAACTCAAATTGTGCCAGCAGAGATCTAATCTTGCTACTATCCTCTTCCCCCAGTCCCATTTTTAAAGAGCCTGAAATACTATGCATTAAGTATCCAAATTTTAAACATAGAATCATAGAATAGTTTGCGTTGGATGGACCTTTCAAGGTCATCTAGTCCAACCGCCCTGCAACGAGCAGGGACATCTTCAACTAGATCAGGTTGCTCAGAGCCACGTCCAACCTGACCTTGTATGTTTCCAGGGATTGGGCATCTACCACCTCTCTGGGCAACCTGTGCCAGGGTATCACCAATGTACTGGTTTGTGTGGTGGGGTTTTGGTAGCAGAGTAGGGGCTGTAGGGGTGGCTCCTGTGAGAAGCTGCTAGAAGCTTCCTCAGCTCCAAGTCAGATCCACTGCTGGCCAAGGCTGACAGCCTGGGAGAACGTATTTAAGAGGGGAAAACTGCAGTGAGTGGTGGGATTGGAATGTGAGAGAAAACCCTGTGCAGATACCAAGGTCAGTGAAGAAGGAGGAGGAGGAGGTGATGCCCCTGCAGCCTGTGGTGAGATGGCAGGCTGTCCCCTCCCAGCCCACGGAGGTGAGCCGGGGAGCAGATGCCTACCTGCAGCCCGTGGAGGAGCCCGCGCCAGAGCAGGGGGATGCCCCCAAAGATGGCCATGACTCCATGGGAAAGCCTGTGCTGGAGCAGTCTGTGCCTGAAGGACTGCAGCCCGTGGACAGGACCCATGCTGGAGCAGTTCGTGAAGAACTGTCTCATGTGTGAGGGACCCCATGCCGGAGCAGGGGAAGAGTGAGGAGTCCTCCCCCAGAGGAGGAAGGAGTGGCAGAGACAATGTGTGATGAACTGACCCTAACCCCCATTCCCCATCCCCCTGCGTGGCTGAGGGGGAGGAGGTGGAGAAATCGGGAGTAGAGTTGAGCCGGGAAGGAGGGAGGGGTGGGGGGAAGGTGTTCTGAGGTTTGGTTTTACTTCTCATTATCCTTGTTTTGATTTAATTTGTAGTAAATTAAATTGATTTTGTTTCTTTCCCAAGTTGAGCCTGTCTTTTGCCCGTGACCATAAGTGGGGAGTGATCCCTCCCAGTCCTTGTCTCGACCCATGAGCTTTTCACTATATTTTCTCCTCCCCATTCCACCAGGGCTGTGGGGGAGGAGTGAGCAAGCAGCCTCGTGGTACTTTGTTGCTGGCTGGGCTTAAACCACGACAACCACCCTCATCATAAAAAATTTATTGCTTATATCTAGTCTGAGTCTACCCTCTTTTAGTTTAAAACCATTACCTCTTGTCCTATCACAACAGGCCCCACTAAAAAGTCTGTCCCCATCTTTCATGGCAAAGGCAGGAGACTAGAAGGGAGATAAATGTCTGAATAGTTTAAGAACAACATCTCATATTATGTAATCTTAACTTTTCTTCATGGACCTTCCTACAACTATTGATACAAACCTGAGTGAGTGAAAATAAAGACTAAACCACATATTCATTCCAGGTAATGGTTATTTATTTTACAGAGGGATTGACAGACTATGTACTCTGACATTACCACCATCTAGCTAAAACCGTCTGGGGCTACGATTTCATACAGCATGCTGAAGAAACAAAATAGTGCACTAACAATAATAATACAGTGCATCAGATCAGAAAGGTTTTAGTTAACACCTTTTTATGCTTTGTAATTAGTTGCAACCAGTTCTTGTTGGTATATTCAGTACTTATTGAAAGTTAAAGGAAGAGTCTAAAAAAATCATAATACTTACCTGTGTGGTTCTGATACAGCTCTATCAAATGTAAGCAGCGTATTGCTTTATTCTTTGCCTAGGTAATAAAAGCAGAAAACATTTTTTCTTGAATTTTTCCTGCAAAGTATTTGAAATTTACCATTGTTCAGTTAACTAGACAGAAAAAAAGCAAGCAAGCAAACTTAGGAAAACAGGTTTGCCACATCTAAACCATTTACTTTATGGAAATGAAAATGTTCTCTTTAAAGAACTGCTTTCTCCTAACAGTTTTAATATTGAAAAAGATTTCTCAATATAGTAACAACTTTATCAAACTTTCTGTGTTTTAGCATTGCTACTTTGATAGCTTAGTTGAGCATTACAAACACAAACTAGATTAATGTAGATGGACAAGTAACATTTTGAGGTCCAAAGGAGCCTTAATAAGGTCTTTATGCATGTGTACGAGAAAAATTCCTACACAATAATTATATAAGCATATTGTATGTTATATAGATATTGGAAACAACTGAGTGAGGACAGGTAGGTATAGGCCACAGAAAAGGGAGGAGAAAGAAAACAAGTGTTCATTAACAGAATCTCATTGCATGGCAACCTCATTATTTGTACGAAGATGGACAAATTACATACGTGGACTTGCTTCTTTGCATAGACTACAAAAGATACCGATTATTAAAAAAAAGAAAAAGTTTAGGTATTAATTATCTGTGCTTGTCACCAAGCAACAAATAATTCAATCAACATACTTTGCGTAAAGCATTCATCCTGTCACCTGCTTTCCCCATTGCAAAACCTGTAAGACAGAAAAGTCATTTTATTACTGAGAAATACATGAGGCAGGACCTTCAGAAACCAAAAGGAAAAAACCAGAGAACGTCACAACCAAGTTTAGTACCTGTTATTTCCACTCCATTGCAAAAATCATACTCAGAAAAATGGTCCAGAGAAAACCACAGAAACCATAAAAAGTAACAGTTTAGGAGTTACGAATATCTAACAATTGGATGCCAATTGCTTGTTGTCAAATGAAAACAAATAAGGCTTAAATTATTTCTTTTGTGTATTTGTCCAAACTTGTTCCAAACAATTGAATAGTGGTGACTGCTTCAGCCAAAAAAAATCCAGTCTTCTGCTTAAAAAGAAAGAAGGGAAGGAATTAAAAAAAAGGAAGCTGATACAGATGTCATCTACATCTGTACAAAGAGTAGCTCCAAGACCCTAGAAGCAAAGAAGGAGACTGGGTTTCTGTTAGCGAAATAGAGAATATGAAAACCAGGTTTAACAGAATAGGGCATTTGCGAAAAATGCATGCCTGTAGAACAGAAAGAAAACAGACTGCTACCTAACTCTCTCTGAACAATCAGGCCTACTCCTATGTACCAGGTCAACCGTGGTAGTGATGAAGAGATTTCACAGCAGTCTTGGGAGTATTTGCAGTCAGCTCAGAGCGAGGCATCAACTGACTGTATGGAATGAGTAAGAGGATGTGACAACTGTTTTTACAAACTCTGTACTCCAACAATGTCAAGGTAGATTGAATTAAAATCATTTCACTTCAATCAGCAAATCTAGCTTTTTTGCTCCTTTGATGTTTGTTGTGTCAGCTGGTGCTGACACACAATATAAGCTCCCACATACATCCCATCATGAGAGATATCTATTCAGCTCATAATAAAAGGAGACTATTTATATCCAAAAAGTGGATACTCTGTATATATGTATTTTTACTAGAGTCATATAGCAATGTAAATGCAATTTCCTGTACTGTCACTAATACAATACATGCCATATTCCTGCCTCCTGATAGAGGTAGGAACTCT
This sequence comes from Pandion haliaetus, assembly GCA_013401275.1. Classification (NCBI taxonomy): domain Eukaryota; kingdom Metazoa; phylum Chordata; class Aves; order Accipitriformes; family Pandionidae; genus Pandion; species Pandion haliaetus. Next base: position 32,560 of record VYZV01030483.1, on the reverse strand, counting down.
CTATTATTTAGATTATATTATTTGGATTATTTACTTCACAGCTGTTCATTTTCTATTTTTTTAGCTGATTCTTCTTTTAATTCTGCACAGCTGTCTTATCTCTAAGTCCATTTGAGGCCTAATGGGAATTTTAATTTACATCGGTTTGTATCAACAAGTGAATGCATGAAAACTATCTCCTTATGGACAAAAACTTAGCACATTCAAGAGTACTTCTTAAATAAATCTTATCCCAGAACAAAAAAAGTCTTTAACTCCTGGTATTTGAAAACTGAGTGAAAGATAACACTATTTCCTCAATAACAGAAGTGGAACCATGCAAGAAGCTCATTGCTGTACAGGGTGGCTGCATAGTTTCTTTATGCTGGGATACAGAGTTAGTGAATCCAAGTTAGATGCTGCACTGAGATGGTTTGATTGCTTCTAGAGATAGGTTGGTCATCACTATCCTGTAGATGTGCTTAGAGTTCCATTACAAGGAAATCACAACTGAACTGAATGTCTCTGACCAGTATTCCTTCTCCAGTCTTTGCTGAGAAAGAAAAGGAAAAAGGTATCTTTTCACAGCTTGTATTGTAAGATCCTTCATGATCTTATGTTAGTTTTATTTGTCCTATTTACTTTATGCCATAGACAGCATTTCTATGGTTAGACTTCAAATTGCTTGCTGAAGAGAACATTATAAAGAGTCATAATGGAGAGAGCCTACAAATGGGTCAAGCCGCAGATCACTGAAGTTACTATGAGACTGGACTCAAAAGGCCCCTGAGTATTCTGTTTTCCCCTAAAAGTGTAAATACAGTATTTGTAAGAAGCCCATAAAGTGGATTTTTTTTTTTATGATTAACTTCAATAAAATAAGAAAGCGTCCTAAAGAGGCTGAATCAGAAGGAAATTTAGGGTCTTCTGATTTGACAGATTCATAAAGAATTTCTGAATCAAGATGCTAGCTCAGACTACCAGTGAACAAGCCCTTTTTAACTAAAAGCAGTAATACTTCCAATGGACTATCCTGAGACTTACAAAGAAAAAAAAAATCAGCCAGACTTATACTAATTCTACCTAGAAATACTAACACTAGCTAGAAAATAACTCAGAAAAATGCACAACCAGTCATGCTGTCCTTTGCTGCAAAGCGGTCACCGCTGTTAGAGCAACTGAAAATAAAACCCCAAGAACCCCAGCAACATGAAAGTGATTTTCAAATCCAGAAAGATAAATCCACATCTACTGACTCCTACTTCCTTATGACTCTATCTGCTCTATTAACCATGGAGGCCTAGATTCATTTTAGTCAATCACAGGCACCTCTCTGAAGAGCAGATGTAGCCGAGTTTTCTCCCACTAGCAGCGCAAGGGGATGAATACTTCCTTGGTGCACGTCAGCCCACCCGCAATTCCAGGCACCTTTTGCAAGTGCCTAATGCTTTTCTTTGTCTTGAGAGTAAACAGCTACACTCTGCAGCTAGGTGCCTAAGGCTAGGTGAAACAAATGCAGATATACATGGCTGAATACTTTCAGGCTTTGATTTTTTTTAAACATAAATAGTATCTACAATAAAAAGAAACAGTGTGCACAGGAAAGCATAAATCAACCCTTCTGGTAGGATCTACCACTGGTTAGTTCTATCAGCCTAGAATTAAATAAAAAATGTTTTTACCACTGGATAATATATGCTCCAAACCTAATCACATATTGCTACTTTTCCCAATTTCTTTTTTTATACAAAACAAAGTGTCTAAACAAATACATACTTAATTTGATTATAAAGCTTACTTTTAAACTCAAAATTCTTACAAGCATTTCAATATTGCCCAATGAAAAAAAGGGTAAGTTTTCTTTTTTTTTTTTTAAGTATAAAAAAATGCCTTTAAGTCACCATGCCTCCCGAAGACCTGTTAAAAACAATGATTAATTTGGCATCTTTTACATACAGTAAATGCACATACCTGCAGCCCCTTTACCATTTCCAATAGCCACTAAGGCACGTATCGATTTTTTTCTGCCTTCCTTTGCATTCATACAAAACACATTTTTCACCTGGAGAAAAAAACCCACAAAGCATCTTGTTATGGCACAGTCCAACTGTTTGGGGTTTTTTTGTTTTTGTTTTTGTTTTAAAGAGAGTCAGTTTACCAAAAAGGAATTAGAGGTCTGTGATGAAACCTTACAATATATACTCTTTGTCAATGGGTATCACATGCAGTGGTACACTGGCTTCATGGCATTAAATACATAAAGGCAGCTAAAAATCTATACTCAGACACAGAACAAGTTACCTCAGTAGAGTTTCATTAAAATATCCCCTCTGTTGTGTTTAGCTGCACAACAGATAATGCTCTAATGATGCTAGCTTCATGAGCATTTTCAATCCGGATGGAAAAAAATTGAAAGCGACATTAATACCTCACTGTCCCCCCCACATTTTAACATATTTTAGAAGCACTTCCAGGAACTGCTCAAGGCATGTTGTCACTTTACATGGGTTAAAACTTACAATTTAAATCTACTTGCAGACTGCAGAAGGCAGTCTCATTACTGAGATGACAGCTGCTAAAAAGAAGACTTTGTTTAAGAGAGGGGAAGAAGAAAATGGCATTTCATTCCTGGAACTAGAAATGTTTACAGAAACTCTGCAAGAAATTCAAGCAGAGCTGCAAGAAAGCTATTTAGTTTAGAGTGGGAGGACACAACAACAATTGGGAAGACAGGTGACCTTATGGTTAGCATTCTGGAAATCTAAATTTGCTTCTGCCTCAGATTCCCCTATGTGACTATAGGCAAGTCACTGCTTTAAAGTCTCCCACCTTAAATGGTCTAATATATAATCTGAGATCCTTTGTCCATCCAGCTCCTCTTGTAGCCTCCTTGGTTTTGTTTATATATTAAAATTTGTTTATTTAAATATAGACATATATTTTCATATCTAGTTTATATATTGTATATAATATATAAACTATATATAAAGCATTAAAATATAACATAATACAATATAATATAGTATAGTATAATACATAGCATAGATAAATATATATATACATAGAAGAACACACTGGATATTTCTTGACTGTGTTAATATCTATGTCTCAGAATTACCAGTCAAAAGATACAAGTTACTTCATGGTTCATTGCTCCCCTTCCTCCCAAATGCATCAGGGTCTACTTTCTTGAAGCCTCAATATGATTTCCATAAATTATAATAACAGTTAAATTAAACACACATTATTAATACATGAATTAAGCAGTGCTTCCGCCTTTTCTCTATATGTAATTCTGCAGTTAGCAAGTCTGGTTGTAGTGTTATATACCTGAAAGTAGGTAATTATAAAATACTTGGTCGTGGCTTAAATATTCTTACTGAAATTCACACACACAAAAAAAAAAAGCAAGTAACCCCCAAAAAATTCCACTGGCATCACTAGGTACAGATTAGGAATGAGTGCTTTTGAAAAATTCCACCTTGCTTTCATTAAAATAAAGATGCTGTTAAATTCAAGATACACATATATTCTAGAGAGTACTTCAAAGAAAAATCAGCTTTGCTAATTGCTTGTTCCAAGCTATTTTTCTTTCTGCAATGTTTTTGCTTACAAGAACAAGATAAAAAACCAAGCCCCCTAGGATGAAAGTGCCTGTGGAAATAGGCTATTTACAGAAAATGCAAAATAATGAAAGAAAGAGAGTGGGGTAGAGTGATCTCCCTAGGAGCATCAAGAGCATACTACTTTTGCTTTGCACATACTTTTGTCTTTCATTGCCAAACTGACTAAAGTACTTGAAAAAAAAAAAAAAAAATTGGCATGTGTGTTGTCAAAAATAAAGGACGTGATGTTTGTCGAAATCTATTCAAGAATTATTCTCCTCCCTTTCCAGAAGGTGGCAATAAAGACGCATGCAATGAGCTTCTCCAGAAGCCGCCTTAAAACTACATGTCAGCTGTTTCTGAGCAGCTCTGAAGGAAAATGTGTTCCGTCACCCATTGCAATCAGTGCTATTGCATCTCTCCTGGAAGGCTGTGAAGGCCCTTTCAAGCCATGCCTGCTGGAACAACAGTATCCTTACATTCTCCCCACCACAGACCCGTGCCTCCTTACATCAAAGCAGCGCTCTTCTGGAGTGTGCTCAACAATGCTTCCCCCTTGGAAATAAAGCATGCAGCTGAAAGCCCATCATTAAACTGCACTGGAATTAATAAATACAAAACGAAAAATGTGCCACTATTAAAACAGCATGACCTCTGAAAAGTGACTGAAACTAAGACACAATTACCCCTATTTACTAGATTGCCACTCAAGCCAGATTTAAAGCCAATTTTTAAAATTTTAAAACAGGTGCATGCTCAACGTTAACCACAGTGTACCTCAAATTGACTGTCTCCCTGTATACAATATCCAGTAATGATAATGCAAATTCAACTTTCTTTTAGGAGCTGAGGGAAGAACCGCACCTCTCAAATACAAAATGAAGCCACCTCATACATTTATTAAGAGGAGAAATGGCAAGCAACAGTTTCAAAGGTGGAACTGAAAGTGTGGAAATAGGCTAGAGACAGGCTGCTAAAGGTTACTGTGATTTCAAGTACTTATCAGCTGTTGCACTCTGTTAGAAAAAGGTAAAAACCCAAAACTTCCCTAGAGGTTTTGTTCTTGTAAAAGCAGAATGAATGACAGGCCAAACTGACTGCCCTTGGCAAGTCCTCCTTTCTAGAAATCATATTCTAGACATGATTTTTAGGAACCTGCCACCTCTAGGCCACGCTCTTTACACTGCTATTCTTTTGTTGCTGCTATGCAGAGAAGAGTGTCTACACAGACTGATCCCCTCATGGCATAAGGACCTCTGATCCCAATACTTCTCTAAGGTACAGGGTAAGAGGAGATAAAATGAGAGCAGGGTGTGGTGCTGAAAGAAAAGCACTTCCATGCAAGTGAGCCTAGAGGGGCTCAGGGACATAGCTAAAAAGGCTTGGGAAGCCAGTTACCCAAAAGAATTGAGCAATAACCTTGTAAACAAAAATCAAGCCTATGTTAGCTAGATCATGTCCAGACCAGCCTTCTCTTCTCTGTGAAAAGCACCAAGGGCAGAGCAAATTTGTAGCACAGTGACAGAACATCTCCCAGTTGTAACTTAAACCTACTGTACCTGAAAATCAGATATTGCACAAGCTAGCTTGAGGGCAGAACTAGTATTGCTGACAGCTGACAAGGGTGTCTTGTGGTTTCCCTAAAAGTGTGCAAATGGTGGGTAGCAGCAAGGGCAGTGCTTCAGGAGAATGCAAATTAATCTGTCTTCTGCTATGATTACTATGATATGACCTTCTCAAGGAACAGCTCGCTAGTGAATTTATCAGTCCATACTGATGTTTAATTTAAGTGTTAGGGAGGGCCAAATTCTGTAGCCCAACAGAGGCAAGGCTGCCATAGCTCCATGCTCCAACAAGTAGGAAGGTGTTAAGGGATGTCAGGAGTGGATACCACCTCCCACAGCTCCAGGTCTGGGACTTTGTCCTGTCTGGCCACTGGAGCCCAGCGTGGCCACTGGAGCCCAGCCCAGCAGGTTCAAAAAGCAGCAAAGCTGATATGTACCCCAGAGATAAACATGCAAGACACTGACATGTCCAGTTACTGTCTGTCACAGACAAGGCACTGCCTTAAAAAGTACCTACATATAGGACTTGCATAAAACCTAAGTGTTATGGGTTTGTGTGGCGCGGTTTTCCCTTGGTGGCAGGGGAGGGGGGCTACACAGGCGGCCCCTTTAAGAAGTTGCTGGAAGAATTCGCTGCCCCAAAATGTCGGACCCGCGCGCCAAAATGTCGGACCCGCCTCTAGGCGGGGAGTGACGGTGGTAGCGCCTCTGGGAAACATATTTAAGAAGGGGAACCGGTAGTGTGGGGGGGGGAAACCTGAGAGGAACATCGCTGCCGACACTGGAATCATGGAAGTGGAGGGGGAGGAGGAGGAGCCTGAGGAGGCTGATGGCCCTGCAGCCCAGGGGGGTGAACGGTGGAGCGGAGGCTCCCGAAGGTGGCCGTAACCCCATGGTAAAAACCGCGCTGAAGCAGTGTGAGACGGGAGAGCAGCCCGCGGAAAGGACCCGCGCCAGGGAAGTTCGGGAAGAACTGAAGCCCGCGGAAAGGACCCGCGCCAGGGAAGTTTGTGAGGAACTGCAGCCCGCGGAAAGGAACCACGTTGGAGCAGGGAACGAGAGAGGAATCTTCCCCCTGAGGAAAGAAGCGGCAACGACGATGTGTGGCGAGCTGACTCAACCCCCATCCCCGATTCCCCTGCGCCGCCGGGGGGAGGAGGTAGACAGCATCAGTAGGGAACTGAGCCGGGAAGGCAGGAGGGGTGGGGGGAGGTTGTTCTGTTGTTTGGTTTCCCTTCCTAATACCCTTGTGTTTTGTTTCTGTTTTGATTTGTAGTAAATTAAATTGATTTTGTTTCTTCCCCAAGTTGAGCCTGTCTTTTGCCCGTGACCATAAGTGGGGAGTGATCCCTCCCAGTCCTTGTCTCGACCCACAAGCCTGCCTTTTGGTTTTGTTTTTTTTTTTTCTCCTCATCCCAACGTAGCCAGGCGAGGGGGTGGGGGGTGAGTGAGCGGCTTCGTGGTGCTTTGTTACCGACTGAGCTGACCTGAAACCACGACACTAAGTATAGTCAGCCATGTCCCCTTCCTCCTCTTCAGCGGGTAGAGACTGAAGTTCACTAGTGCAGGCACATACACACCATTCTCTCGATTCACAACGACATGCACATTTGCAGATCCCCTGAGTACCAGTATGGCCCTTCTATCCATCTGATACCACTGCCCAGGCCCTCTTACCTGCTTCATGGATATTCTACTTGCTGGCTGGTCCGCTTGGTCCTTGCTAGCAAACACGCAGTGCTCACACACTCATCTCACAGGCACTCCACATTCACGGGTCCCCCTGAATACAAGCAACTGGTCCTCTGCTTGCCTGATGGCATGCCTGGACCTCAGGCTTCGTACTCACTGGCTAGTAGACCTTGAATTTTGCTAGTAGATTGCATTCCACCACCACCACCTCCCCAAAAAAAAACCCCAAACAAACATCAGGTTTGGGGAAGATACAGACCCTCACCTCCCTACTCCTTCCACAGCAGCTGGCACCAGGCAGATGGGCTGTGACCAGAAGTCCTGCCCCAGGCACCAGCACTGAGCCCCTGACTTCCTTCACTCACCCTGGTCCCTCCCAGTAGCAGATTTTCAGAACATACACCATTCCTGCACCAGTGGCTGGTGGCAAAGACCATCACCTCCTTCAGCAGCTTGCACTGAGGCCACATATGCTCCAGCTGCTGACAACACAAGTCGGGGTGCCCACACTCCCAGCCTGACTGCAGTTGCTGGCACCAATTTCACTCCCACTGGTCCCCTCATGTACCTGGCACTCCAGGCTCAAATTCCATAGGACCCTCCCTAGATCCAGAGAACTATGGCCCCTCCAAATACTGACGCTAGGACCCTCACTTGTTCTAGTAGCTGACACCACAGGCCACAGGGCACCCACCCCCCC